>JASDQU010010396.1:102931-115103 GCA_032191745.1 Picea mariana | reverse complement strand
ATGGGGGGCCAATTCCACCGAAAAAGGGAAAAGGGGGGGGGGGGGATATTTTAATAATATTTTTGAAAAGTATAACCTTACAAATGTATTAATTATCCTAAGTTTTCGAGGGATGGGAACGAGTCACCAAGTGGCTTAAAACTACTTATGAAGGTGACAAGTGTCAAGTTGAAGGTATGCAATATATATTGTTGGACTTAGTGTATTTTGGGGGGGGATTATTGCATTATTATCCATTATTCGGGAAGGATTCATGTTTTTCAGGCTCTCATGAGTAGAAGGGGGTTGGACTGTATGGAAAATATGATTATTACCTTATATACATAGAGAGGCTTGTTGTATCATCCCCAACCACATGCTGGGATATGCCACTTAAATTCAAACTTTGATACCAAATTAAAACATAAAAATATTCTGCAAATGCATAGATTTATACAAAATAATAACAAAAATATGCATACAACATACACAATAAAAACCCATGAAAAAATGCATAAATATTAATGCATCACATGAATTAACACAAATTAACACTTATATTTGATTAAAATAACACCAAATGCATGCATACCTTCAATATTCCTCCCAGCCTTAGACCACACTGCTCATAACTCTCAGCAGTGGGTCATTCCCGAGCCAGGACTAAACTCCACCTAGGTAAATGATTCATAACCCGGATAAGCTATCTCAGACAACAGAAAAACTTAGTCACAGGTGCCAACTTGAACTAATATCCTACATTCCCTCATTCCCCACATGCCCGTCCCACCCCAGGAAGTGTGCCCCTTCTTTGCTCAATAGTCCCTCGGCTGTCCCACTTCCTTTCCGGGGCTTCAACAACAAGTCGGATAGGAAGTCTCAGAGCCATGTAGATGCAGTTTGTCACCTTCGGGAAATCAATTCCCCAAAAATATTTCACCTAGATATAATTTCTCATGTTCCTAACAACCACCTCTTCAATATCCCACAGCCCTGACAACCCATCTCTTCAATATCCCCACAGGCCTGAAAACCCGCTTCTTCAATCCAGATTCTAAGCTAACCAAGGTACAAATACAGGTGCAGTGAAATAAAGCTATGGATGACCACTGAGTGAGTGAGTGAAGAAATCCTAAGGCGATATTGAAAATGAACTAAGTCCAAACTATATGTATGCATGTTCCCAACTTGACACTTTTCATGTTGAGAACTACCTTGGTGCCACTTGTCCCCATCCTTACAACTTAGGATAAAATAATTATCCATACTTTATACTTTAAGGAATATTAATATAATATTCCTTTTGGATTGATCTCCCTAGTGTAGCCCCTTATCCTTAACTTTTAGCCCCCTTTCCCTATCTAGTTGAGTTTAGCCCCCCATACTCTTTTACATGGTTGGTCTGTAGCAACGATTTGTTTTCATTAATATTTACATGTGATTACATATTACAATGATGGCTCACTGGCCATTTAACACCTGGCTCTCCAACCTAATAACCACACATTCACTTCAGCCTCAATACATATGGAGTCATAGATAACTCAACTCTGCGCACTTCCAGGTCACTACCGTGCACTTACTGAAGTGCGTGCAACATTATGACTTGTGCACCCCTATATTGATAATGAATATCTGCTCACTTACCCAAGTGCGCGCAACGCCAAAACCAAGTTCCAACATATCACCATCCTATAAGCATATTTACATTTACAATTACATGTACAATTGAGGTTCAGCCCAGGGGCATTACATTCACCTCCCCCTTATTTATGCACTATCCTCAGTGCAATATATACATATATACAACCAAAATTTTAAAAATCTTAAAAAAGATGTGGGTATTCTTCCCGCATAGCATCCTCGTGCTCCCAAGTTGCATCTTCAGGATCGTACTAGGTCCATTGGACCTTTACTAGCCCTATGGATTGATTCTGGAGCTGCTTGATCTTTTGTTCCAATATGCACACCGGATGCACTTGAAATGCATCTTCTTGCTACACCTAAATCACATTCCAATCAATGACATGATTAGCATTAGGTACATACTTTTTGAGCATTGATACATGGAATACATTATGAATAGACATTGATGCAGACAAGGCAAGCATGTATGCTACATGCCCAATCCTTTCTAAGATTTCAAGCGACCCATAATAACGAGATGCCAACTTTGAACAATTTCCCAACTTTAGGGAACTTTTGTTGGCCTTTACTTTCAAGATCACATGGTCACCCAGTTTAAATTCCATGTGAGTTCTTCCCTTATCAACATAACTTTTCTGTCTGTCTTGGGAATCCTTTAAATTTTATTTTGTTTTCATTATTTTCTCTTACATTTCCCTGAGTAACTATGGCCCAACCATTGCTCTGTCTACTGGGTTGTCCCAACTTACTGGTGTGTTGTACTTTCTGCCATAAAGTGCTTCAAATGGGCTCATATTTAAAGATGATTGGTACCCATTGTAATAAAAATACTCCACCAATTGCAAAAAATCCTTCCATTTGGATAGTTTATCCATCACATACATTCTTAGTATGTCTTCTATCACCCGATTCACCCTTTCTATTTGCACATCTAACTCTGGATGATAAGTTGTTCTAAAATGCATATTTGTACCAAATCCCTTAAATAATCCTTTCCAAAAATTTGATGTAAATTTTGGATCTATGTCAGACACAATTGTCTTGGGTATTCCATGTAATCGAGATATTTCTCTCATATAAATATCAAGTATATTAGCTGCCTTATGAGTGAGATCTACTGGAATGAAATGGGAAGCTTTAGTGAGCTTATCTACCACTACCATGATAGAATCATGTTGCTTGCTTGTTTTGGGAAACTTGGTGATGAAATCCATTGTTACAGCTTCCCATTTCCACTCAGGAATGGGCAATGGCTGTAGAAAACTAGTTGGGTGTCTATGCTTAGCCTTGACTTTTTGACATTCCAAACATTTTGCAATAAAATTAACAACTTCTTTTCTTTATTCATGCCTGGCCAATAATATTATCTCTTGACAACTGCAATATTTTTCTGGTAACCTAGGTTCCCAACATAATGCACTTTATGCATTTCTCCCAATATTATATTTTTCAACTCCTGAGAATTTGGCACTTAAATTCTTCCCCTGTACATGAGAGTTTCATCATTTTCTAGCTTATAGTCTTCAATTTTCTGCTGCAAAATACCTTGTTGTAATTTTGTTATTATTTCCATGTACTACAAATCTAATTTTCCAGCCTCTAATATTCTGTCTTCCAAATCTACTTGGTATATGATAATGGCTGTAGCATGCAAATCATGCACCCTTATGCTAATTACATCAACCACCTTGTTCTCCTTCCCTTTGATATGCTTTATACCAAAGTCATATTCACTGAGAAATTCTAACCACTTGCTTTACTTGGAATTTAGAGTTGGTTGTCCAAATAAATATTTTAGAACACTATGATCTGTCCTCAAATCGAATCGTTTTTCCATAAGGTAGTGCATCCACATCTTCAAGGAATTCACTATGAATGCCAATTTCAAATCATGAGTAGCATATTTCTTTTCATGCTCCTTTAATTTCCTTGATTTATAACATACCACATGTCCATTCTGACTAAGAACTCCCCCAAGTCCCTCTTTACATGCGTCAATGCATACAATGAAGTATTCCTTTGGATCAACAATTCTTAATATTGGATCACTTGTCAATAATTGCTTCAAGTGTTGGAAAATATTTTCACAATCCAATGCCCACTGAAAGTTCACACCCTTCTTTTGCAAGGAAGTGATTGGGTGTGCAATCTTTAAGAATCCTTCAATAAATATCCTATAGTAGCCTACGAGGCCCATGAATGACCTGACCTCTATCACATTCTTTGGCACTAACCATCCTCTAATGGATTCTATCTTCTCAGGATCCACTGATATCCATTTGGCATACAACTAATGCTCCCTTAATACATGTAATACCATCCTCAAGTGTTGTTCATGCTCTTCTTCAGACTTAGAATATATAAGAATGTCATCGAATAATACAATGACAAACTTATCTATGTGATCCATGAAAATACCATTCATTGAACACATGAAGACAACTGGTGCATTTGATAACCCATATGGAACCACTGTGGACTCATAATGACCATACCTTGTTCTGAAGGAAGTCTTGCTAACGTCTTCTTCTTTAATTCTTACCTGATGATAGCCTGAACTGAGATCAATCTTGGAGAATATTTTTTCATCTTTCAATTGATCAAAGAGGTCATCTATCCTTGGAAAAGGATACTTGTTCTTCACAGTTACCTTGTTCAACTTCTTGAGATCTATGCACAGTCTCAACGTTCCATCATTTTTCTTCACAATTAATACTGGGGCACCCCAAGGTGAAACACTTGGGCGTATATACTCCTTCTTTAGAAGCTCTTCATGTTTCATTTGAAATTCCTTCAATTATGGTGTACTCATCTTGTAAGTGGTATTATATACTAGAGATTCTCCAGGCATTAGGTTGATGGAGAAATCAATATCTCTCTTGGGTGGCAATCCTGGTATTTCCTTAAATACATCTCCGAACTATTTTAGGACTACATAATCTTCGATATTTGGGACCTTATCTTTAGGTGTCTCTTCTATATGTGCTACAAATATTTGAGAACCCTTTGTATAACTTTTCTTCAACTGCAAGGATGAAATTTTTTTGATTGTTATTTCCCTAGGAATTCCCTATACTATCCTTAAGTTCCTTTCCCCATCCAAGCATGTAACTGCCTTATTATAAAAATCTAGGACAACATGATGTTGGTCCAACCAATCCATACCAATTATGCAATCATAGGAACCTAAAGGTATGATGTTCACATCTGTCCTGGTGCCCAGTCCATTCATATCCATTAGGAAATCCTTAACCATTTCATTAATTTTTCTTTTAGCCCCTGTAGCCAGCTGCACCATCCAAGGTTTTCCAAGATTATTTCTTGGTAATTGAAATATTTCCACCATCTTAGGATCTAGATAACTATGACTAGCTCCTTAATCAATTAATATAGCAATGGGTTGGTTGTTGATCTTACCTTCCACTTCAATCATATGTGACCGAAACTCAACTTGCTTGTTATCCAGGGCTACATAGATCCTAGGTACATTTCTTCCCATGTCATCCACTGTATCGGCTTGTTGTACATTGTGAACAATCCTCACTTTATCACCTTTGTGAGTGAAATATCTATACATATGGTCTCCCCCACAACCCCAGCATTGAATAGGTGGCTTCCTTGGTCTTTGCCCCAATGTCTCTATCCTTCTGGGTTCTTTAGTAGCTGGTTGTCCCTGAGAGTTATTTCTAAAGAATGGTGGCTTAGTTACTTTCTTCCTCTGTTCCATATTTCTTTTTCTATTGTCTTCCCAAGATTTTTGGAAAGTTGGTCTTCCTTTATGCTGATCATAAAGGCATTTAGCTCGCCTTATGGTTTCCTCCAATGTTTGGGGATCATTATATTGTATCTTGTCACTGATAACTAATTGCAACCCACTAAACTACCTCCGAATCTTAACTTTCTCATCCTTTATGAAAGAAACATACTTCAATAGCTCTAAAAACCTCCTTTCATACTCATCTATGGTCATACTCTCAAGCTTAAGTTCAAAGAAGTCCATCATTTTCTTTTCATAGTATCTCTTAGTCAAGTATTTATTTTGAAGATACCTCTTGAATTCCCTTCAAGTAACCCTATTCTCATCAATGTGTTGCACGTGCACAAATTGGTCCCACCACATTGGTGATTTTCCCTTGAGTTGATAGATGGAAATTCTTCCTTCCACTTGTGAAGAGTAATTATGCAATTGAAAATACTTCCTCATGCCTAGAAGCCAAGTCTTTGCATCCTCATCCTTTTTATGATCACCATCAAATGTAGGAGGTTTGATTTTGTTCATTTCCCCTTGTAGCGCATCCACCCCAAATCTCTTCTTATGTTTCCTGACAGGGGATGGACTTGAAATACTGTGTGCTCTCCTAGATGAATTCCTTGGGAAAATATGGTGGTATTTTCTAACACTTCTGGTTCTTCTCCTCTCATCATGAGACCTGTGACTCCTTGATCTTATTGACTTGATGTCCTTATCCATCTTCTTCTCTATTCTGTCTAAGCTCTACATTAAATTGATGTTGAATCCCCAATGTTTCTCCTTGTCTTTCATAAGCCTATCATTATAATATTTATAACTCTGAACATCCTTTTGAAATTTTTTTATGGTCTCTACCAAGTTCATGCTTTCTTCCTTGCCTTCTCCATGTCCATTTGAATTTGTACCTTCATTGCCGATATTGACATACATCCCTCTGATCTCATATTCATGGTTGTAATCCCCCTGTGTATCTTCCATGATTATGAACTTTGTGTTGATCCTGATCTAATCTAATTATTGTTAACTCTACAAAATGTGCAGCCAACAAGACTTGTTAGTCTAAATAATTTAACACATTCATGAAATAATGTACAATTTTGGTTCAATAATGCATCAATTTATTCCGATTTATTGTAAAATTCACTGCCCATATCAATTTTCTAGGTGAATATTTATATTCTACTATCTAAGACCTTTCCAACACATGCTTCCGTGCTCAATTCTAAGTCTTGAGAAGGAAGTTATGGTTATTTGAAAATTGTCCATTAATTCTTCTGTTCATACTTCAACTAGGTGCAAATCTGAACTGTAATTGTGCATTTTGCACCTGCTCCATTAGAGTTTTGGTAGGATCCCAATTGAGTTTCTTCATATACATATTTTGGACAGTATTTCCAAGCTTCACCTCCTTCTAGGTTCTGAGATGCTAGATACAACCTGTTGAAGTTCCAAGGCAATTAGTGTTTTCTGCCTTGAATGCTACATGTACCTTCTATGCCATCTTAATTTTTTTTAGCATGCCCATAATTTTAATTTAGCTCCATGAATGTGTTCTATGGTTCAATATATTTCCATAGATTGTTCTTTTTTCTCAATCTGATTCTGGAGTAGAAAGTTATGCC
Source organism: Picea mariana (assembly GCA_032191745.1). Taxonomy (NCBI): domain Eukaryota; kingdom Viridiplantae; phylum Streptophyta; class Pinopsida; order Pinales; family Pinaceae; genus Picea; species Picea mariana. Next base: position 108,104 of record JASDQU010010396.1, on the reverse strand, counting down.
CCTCAGAAGTTAATTGGGTCTTAAAATTTAACCTCCACTGTTTGACCTGTAACTTCCTCATAAAGACCTGTAACTTCCTCATAAAACCTTCGTTTGACGAATGGTTTACACCATCATAAATCTCTCTTTGTGATATTTCATTTAAGTTGTAGGGACAAGGTGCACTCTATGCTCGTTGTTTTCAAGTAGCTAAAAATGTTTTTTAGGGCCTCGAAAACGCGCTGTAAAAAGATGACCTTCAAACAATATAAAATGTCTCAAAAAATCACTGGTTTTTTGTTGTTGTAGACCATCCAAATGAATTCTTGCACACCAATTTTAAATTGTTCACCCATATTTAGCATGAAAAACAATGCCATAAGGTAGTGCATGCACCACACACCTATAACCAGTGTGGACCACTTCTTTGTTGCACCAATATCTGGTGCGCACTACTTTTGTGCCGCATGCCCATATCTACCACTCACAAATTTTGTTTCATGCACTAATACCTATTGCGCACAATTTTTGTGTCACATGCTAATATTTAGTGTGCATTGCACCCTCCGCTCCACACAATGCCAAGGTTTAGTGCGCTTACACCACGCACCGGTAATACCCGTGCACCATTAATTAATCCTTCACGTGACATGAATATTCAACATGCACACACTGCACACCAATATTGCGTCCACACCAAAAAATTTCCTCTGTGCTTTCCCAATACTCAGTGCGCACACTGCGCACACCAATATTATGCCCGCGCCACCCAATCCGTACCACATAGTGCTAAAATTTAGTGCGCGCATCCGCACACTTTTATTTTTTTGAGCTTCACCAGCTTTACTCTGCCTAACACCAAATTTAAGTGCGCACACCCATGCACCATAATTTTTCATGCATTACCAGCTCTACACCATGCAGTGCCAAATTTAAGTGCGCACCCTTATTTTTCGCGCATCAATTCTTCTGCCAGAATTGGAGATTTTGCCCAATTTTCACCCAATTTACGCCACAGACATTCTGCAACCATGAAATTTGTTCAATTTCACTCCAATAAACACAAATTCAAACTCTACAACTACAAATTGCTGCTGGTTGAAAATCTGGGTATGATTTTTTCCAAATTCATTCAAAGATGGAGAATTTTATTCAACGAATCTCACCGAATCTGTCATGGCTTCCTTCTAATTCGACCAATTCTGGGTCTGAATTTTTCTAGGACTGATATTTAAATTAATAATATCTCATCACTTGGCCAAATTTGCCAAATTCCCATGAATTTAACAACATAAATTGGGGCTTTTCTCAATTCCACTCATTTGCTTCTGATTTTCTCCCTGAACGCGCTATAACTTGAAATTTGGCCACTTTGAAACAATTCTCTATGAAATTTCTCTTCAAGATTATGATAACTCGGCCCATCCAGGATCAATGTTGAGAATTGGGCTCTGATACCACATTGTAGCATCCCCAACCACCTGCTGGTCTATGCCACTTAAATTCAAACTTTGATACCAAATTAAAACATACAAATACTCTGCAAATGCCCAGATTTATACAAAATAATAATAGGAATACACATGCAACATACACAGGAAAAACCCATGAAAAAAATGCATAAATATTAACGCAACACATGAATTAACACAAATTGACACTTATCTTTGATTAAAATAGCACCAACTGCATGAATACCTTCCACGTTCCTCCCAGCCTTAGACTGCACTGCTCATAACTCTCAGTTGTGGGTCATCCTCGAGCTGAGACTAAACTCTACCTGCGTAAGGGATTCCTAACCCAGATAAGGTATCTCAGAAAACATGAAAACATAGTCACAGGTGCCAACTTGAACTGACAACCTACAAGTCCTCATTCCCCACATGACTGTCCCACCCCAGGAAGTGTGCCCCTTCTCGACTCAACAGTCACTTGGATGCCCCACTTTATTTTTGGGGCTTCAACAACATGCCGAACAAGAAATCTCAAAGCCATGTAGTTGTACTTTGACACCTTCGGGAAATCAATTCCCATAAATTCTCTCACCTAGAGAGAATTTCTCACGGTCCTGACAATCACCACTTCAATATCCCATGGTCCTAACAACCCACCTCTTCAATATCCCCACAGGCCTGAAAACCCACTTCTTCAGTCCAACTCCTAATCTAACCAAGGTATAGGTACATGTACAATGAAAACAAGCTACGGATGACCACTATGTGAGTGAATGAAGCAATCTTGAGGGAATGATGGAAAATGAACTAAGTCCAAACTATATGTATGCATATTCCCAACCTGACACTTATCATGTTGAGAAGTACCTTGGGCTCACTTGTCCCCATCCTTAGAACTTAGGATAAAATAATTATCCATCCTTTATACTTTAAGGAATATCAATATAATATTCATTTTGTCTTAAGCTCCCTAGCTTAGCCCCTTATCCTTAACTTTTATCCCCCTTTCCCTATCTAGTGGAGATTATCCCTCCATACTCTTTTACATGGTTGGTCTACAACAATGATGTGTTTTCATGAATTTTTACATGTGATTACATATTACAATGATGGCTCACTGGCCATTTAACATCTGTCTCTCCAACCTAATAACCATCCAGACACTTCAGCCTCAATACATATGCAAGCATAGATAACTCAAGTCTGTGCACTTCCAGGTCACTACCACGCACTTACCCAAGTGTACGCAACATTATGAATTGTGCACCGTATCTTAATAATGAATCTCCACGCACTTACCCAAGTGCGTGCAACACCAAAATCGAGTTCCAACGGCTCACCAGCCGATAAGAATATTTATATTTACAATTATATATACAATTGGGGTTCGACCTAGGGGTATTAAACTTGTAAATATTTGAGGGGATATAATTAGAGTTTACTATCGAAGAGATGATTTTTCAGGCCCGTGAGTAGTCTCTTTGGGTGAGAGACTGGCTATTGATAAGTGGGTTGTCAAAATTGTAAGCATACTCTCCAAGTGAGAGTTTTGTTGAGTGTTGTGCCCTGGTGTGCTGAGAATTAGTCATAGGGATCATAAAATTCCTGTCCGACCTATTGCTGGTAACCCTAGAAAGGGAAGTGGTGTAGCCGAAGGAATACTGAGATGAGAAGGGGAAAACTTCCTTGGGTGTGACAAGTGTGTGGGGAATGAGGGACTATAGGCTGGTTGCAACAACAAGCACCTTGGACGGAGCAATTATGTTGAGAATCAGACCTTAGCTTGTTGCTAGGAACCCTTTTTCCCTAGTGGAGTTAAGCCCCAACTCGAGGGTGACCTGTTGCTGAAAGATTATCAACAACATAGTCTATGGCTAGAAGGAACATCTGATTTATGTGAGCAGATGGTGATTTTCATAAAAGATAAGTGTTCTTAATGTGTGTGTCTTGTTTGTTGTGTGCTTATTTGTCTATTCTTGATATGGGTTAATTATTGTATGTTTCCGCATATAAGTAATCGTTATTATTCTTCTCAATGTTGCTTGCACATGTAAGTATGGTGCTTATAACCAGTATTTGTAGTTGTGCATGAGTATGCCAGTTGATGATATCCTTTCATATTAAGTTAATCTTGAGATTTTGGTTATGGGTATTCAAGAAGAGGATTGGATGGCTAAGTGACTAGGAAAGTATCATGTGTGCATAAGAGGATGGAATTTGTGTGTGCGTTCAGGTAAATAGACTCCGCGCATAGTGAAATCATAATTGGTGCATGACACCAAGATGGTTGTGTGCATGGTTGGGATGTGTGATTAGTAAGATGGTGTGCGCAATTATTGAGTTACTTCCGCTACTTAATGTTGTGACTAAAGGAGAAAGTTAGTGTTCCCATCTCAGTTCGAGGTTGAGTGCACTACTTCAAGTGATGCTACACATACTTGTGTTTAGAGTGGAATCTGTGCAGTGAAATTTTGGAGTAGCATTGCCTAGTAGTATGCTGGGGATGTTCCTGTTTGGTTGATTTAGAGCTAAAAATGTTGAGGTTGAGTGACGTGTCCCAACTTGGGGTGGTAGGGGACATTACAATTGAGGTGGGTCATATTCCCCACAATTTCCCATTCCTTAAGTGACCCCGATATAATCATTGTCTGGTTAGTGGTGATGCTACTGAGTATCGTGTATACCTAATTGAAAAATGGAATTCTTGCACATGAAAAATGGCTATGAATTTGGTAAAATTTGAACCTATACCAAGTGGAAAAGAGACAACATTGGTGCTTGGACTGGGTGCTTTGACTCAATGCAAAAACTGCCTTCTTGAGGGATTCTCTTGAAATTTTTAGGAATATGTTTGTACTTCTTAGTCAAAGAGTTAGACAAAAGAATATATTCCCTATTTTAGGACCAAAAAATTGTACACAAAGTCGCAGAAGAGTCCCATCTATGGAAGGCCAAGGTACATTAATTTAACTTGTGTTGGAATGGTTATGTTTATTTACTAATATCCTTGAAGATGATCAATTGAAAAAGAAGTTTCACACTTTCCTCCATCAGTTAGTAGGAGTTGAAGAACAAGATTCTTCTATTATTGTTGCTAACCTTCCAAAGAGATATTTAAGAAGGGTAAAAAGGATAAATATTAGGACAGTGTGAGAGTTCTTCTTAGATTCTTAGGTAGATGGGTACGATTTCAAGGAAATAAAGTCGGATATAGGGTCCGATGTCAACAATATGATGAAGAAGTATTAGGAGTAAATGGGAAGACCCAAGCTAGTGTATTCTCCCATTTAGTTGTTATTTGAAAACGAATATCACATATTTCCTATTGGGTGATTGGAGATTGTAGATGTTGAGTTGGTAGGCATTAAAAAAATTGCAAATTTTGAAGTGTTCAAGATTATGCATGAGAGAGACCATTTCCTTACTTTTCCAGGGATAGATTTGGATTTTGGTAAGAGTGCCATTATTGATTTAAAGAGGGAGGCCATGCCATTTTTAGATATTGGTACTATAGTGGTGCAACAATTAGACCCTTATCAAGGAACACAATATATTGAGCCCACTGAAGATTATTTTGAAGACACGATGCTTGATAAGATTTACAATTTAACATTAGGAAAGAGGGATGACTATATTAACCCTACTGTAGATAGAACATTTAGTTGGTGAATAAATCAGTCTTTTGATATTTATTTAAAAGAAATGATGTATCATTGGTAGGACTATAGTAATGAGTTGTA
>JASDQU010010396.1:87413-102881 GCA_032191745.1 Picea mariana | reverse complement strand
GGCGATAAAGGTGAATGTTCAAGGTATAATTCTGCTTATCATTCAGTTGCTTTTGATTATGTTAAGCATGATAAATTTATATGTAATAATGGAAGAAAGAATCCATGTACATATTGTGGTTTATATAACCATCATGTTTCAAAGTGTTGTAAAAGATTGGCCAATTTCAGGAAACTTTATAAGCAAAGACAACGTGAAAAGAGGATGCAAAAGATTTGCACTCATTGTCAGAAGAGGGGTCATCTTATTGACCAATGTTGGGCATTGCATCCAACCACTCATCCACAACACAAGAAACAGTTGGATAAAGAGTTTGACAAGAATGGAAGAGGAGATTCCATCATCGATGTGAGTCAAGATGATTCGCAAGAGGACGATTTTCAGCAGAAAAAGTCACCGTTGAGTTGGGTTGGTAAGAAATGGTTGGATTTCTTGAGCAAGTAAGGCTTGCATTTTTCTGTGTAAATGCACTTTTCAGCGTTATGTGTGCATTTATGGGAAGCACGATAAGTTGCCGTAGTTTATCACAACTTGCATGATGCAAGTTGCATGTGAATGCAATTCATTTTGAAGGCATTTTTGTTGTTGCATAAATTCGCCAGGAGGATGTAAAAGATGGATATGATGTTCACTTGTTGCAGCCATTTATATTTTTCATGTTCAGCTCTTATGTACCCACATGTTTTTGGGTTATGTACTTATGTTTGTACTGGAAGGAGAGTTGAAGAGTCATGCACATGCATATGTTTTTATGTATGTGTAAGCAGTAAACTGGTGATAGTTCATCATGAGTGATTCATGATTGTAACATGATTGTGTATCATGTTTGTCGACTTGTCATTTTGGAAGGTCGAGATGTTTAAATGAGTCTCAACTGGTGTTGATGATTTTCTGATGACTATGTGTGTCGATAATGTTTTTCGACTTGTGTTTAGTCGATGGTGTTTGTTGACTTGTAAGTTGATTTTGAGTACACCAAGATGCAGGAAAACACCATGTGCTTTGATGAAGTACAAGATGCGACAATTTGTTTAAGAACAAAAGATTTTGTTGGCATCATGTTTCAGTCTTGTATAAATTGTTTTCAAGATTGATGGTTTTCTTGGCTTGTGACAAGATGTCGCAGGAAAGTTTTTGCAGCCATTGGAGAGATGATTGTTTTGATGTCAAAGAGTTCACAAGAGGGACTTGATTCTCAGTGGGAAGGTTGGCAGTCTTCCAAGCACAGAGAGAGCAGTGGGTCAGCAGCAGCCAGAGAACAGTGGTTGAAGGACATAGCCAGTTGCAGTGCAAGGCATGTCAAAAATTCAGGTGATTGCCAAAAAGACTTTTCAAGTAGAATCAGTTGATAAAACTTGAAAGTAGACATATAATCATAAGCTTTTGTGGGTCCAAAAGCCTTTCAGTGGGAAGGTGTGATCAAAATCTGGACCAGGGGTCAAATTTTAGCTCAAAAATCAACGTTCTCAGAATTGCCTCAAAACGAATGAGAGCATAGACCTCGTCATCACGAACCCAACGCAATTCGTTTCATCTCAAATGAACATTGGGACCGAGAGATATTGCGATCTGTTCGAATCGTCAAACATGCAAAAAAAATGGATGCTGACTGTACAGTTCGTATAGGCTGACATGGCAGAGTCCATACATACTAACGTGGTGACCGTACGGTGACATGGCACCTGTTGACATGGCATTTTGTGATTAGCTGACAATTGGGTGAATGTTATTATGACACGTGGCATCATTTGGGCGAATGGTAAAGTGCCACGTGGCCCAGTCATGGACTGCCACGTGGCACCCCTTTATTGGCTAATGGTTTATTGGTTTGCTGTTTAAAATTTTGTGGAGTTGGTCGGATTTGAACCGGTGACCTCCCCCTTTGGTAAGCACTTTAACAAAGTTCGTCGTGCCATGATCCTTGTAATGGATACGAGCTACAATATATTTAAGTTTATGTTATAATGTATATGGCAGGGGGGGTCGGGTCGGGGATTAGCCCCGACCCGCGGTTTTATTGTGTTAACATAAGACCATAAGCCATATATATATAATGCGCGTGGACTTATGTTTCAAATGTAGCTGCGGTGGTATAGTATTTCACATATGACCATTATATGTTTTGGTTGGGCGCGGTTTAAAACATATAGCACGGTTCTATGCATTACCACATGACCATTAAACGGAGGTTTGGCGCGCATATTTTGTGGCATTTAGCCCATGGTTTTGGGTGCTATATCCATATGACCTTAAATCTTAGCACGGGAGTTTGTTCAAACGGTTTCAAACCGTTAGCCCATTTTTGCCAAAGCGCGAGGTCGTATGGACCCCCACATGCCCAGGTGCTAGGCGGTTAGGGGCTGGCGCGCCCATAACCATCCTACGGTTTGCATCGTTGGCGTGGTTGCATCCGGTGCTGGGTTTTTACACCTTATATTGCGTGTGAGCCAGGTTCACACAACAAGGGTGCGTTTTGTAGAACCAGTGACAACAAACTTGAAGGAGAAAAATGGAGGAGGCCTAACTTCTTCATCTTTTGGCCGATTGAGGTGCCGTAAAATCCCAGCTAGGGGTTTTTGGACGTCCTGAATCCATTGGCACTGTTATCAAGGCCATTTGAAGACTTATTTTGCAGGTTTTTCACCATTGAAGTTTCAGGAAGCTCCAGGGAGCTTTAAGCCCTCATTGATCGAGGACATGGTTTGGTGAGCCTATGTTTGTTTTCTGTGATTGAATAATCATTTTTGGCTAATTGATATGCTTTGATCACATTGGGACAGGTTTTAGAGGTTGTTGAGGACTTTTACAGGTGTTTTTTCCAAAGAGAAGCTCAGGGAACCTTATGGCCACATGTAGAAGAGGTCATGCCCGGATGAGCCATGATCCGTTTTCAGAGTTCTATTAGTCATTTTTGGGGTTTTTATGTGTTCTGATCTCAATGGTACAGTATTTTTTTCCATTGGAGTTGAGCAGCAGCTTGTAAAATAACTTTTGACTAATTAATCCCAGAGAGCCAAGTCTATTGATGGAGGCTCAAGGAGATGTAGCCCGGAGAGGGGTGAACTCCTTTATCATGTTGTGATTGTTTTGAGTTTGATGGTTTATTTGCTGCAAGTTATGTTGTTGTGTATTTATTGAAAGTACATATTTAACCATTTAAAAGAACATATCCTCACACATAAGCATTTACAAGAAGATACATGAACTTAACACATAATTTTATCTTGCATATTTATACACATGAAGCAAGGTCCTGTAAAGTTTATTTTTAATGAAGTAGAGGGTGCTTGCATAGCATAACAAGTCAGCCTTCTATTTTCAGATCAACTGTATGGAAAATATGATTATTACCTTATATACATAGAGAGGCTTGTTGTATCATCCCCAACCACATGCTAGGATATGCCACTTAAATTGAAACTTTGATACCAAATTAAAACATAAAAATATTCTGCAAATGCATAGATTTATACAAAATAATAACAAATATATGCATACAACATACACAATAAAAACCCATGAAAAATTGCATAAATATTAATGCATCACATGAATTAACACAAATTAACACTTATATTTGATTAAAATAACACCAAATGCGTGCATACCTTCAATATTCCTCCCAGCCTTAGACCACACTGCTAATAACTCTCAGCAGTGGGTCACTCCCGAGTCGGGACTAAACTCCACCTAGGTAAATGATTCATAACCCGGATAAGCTATCTCAGACAACATAAAAACTCATTCACAGGTGCCAACTCGAACTAATATCCTACATTCCCTCATTCCCCACATGCCCGTCCCACCCTAGGAAGTGTGCCCCTTCTTTGCTCAATAGTCCCTTGGCTGCCCCACTTCCTTTCTGAGGCTTCAACAACAAGCCGGATAGGAAGTCTCAGAGCCATGTAGATGCAGTTTGTCACCTTCGGGAAATCAATTCCCCAAAAATATTTCACCTAGATATAATTTCTCACGTTCCTGACAACCACCTCTTCAATATCCCACGGGCCTGACAACCCACCTCTTCAATATCCCCACGGGCCTGAAAACCCGCTTCTTCAATTCAGATCCTAAGCTAACCAAGGTACAAATATAGGTACAGTGAAATAAATCTATGGATGACCACTGAGTGAGTGAGTGGAGAAATCCTAAGGAGATATTGAAAATGAACTAAGTCCAAACTATATGTATGCATGTTCCCAACTTGACACTTTTCATGTTGAGAACTACCTTGGTGCCACTTGTCCCCATCCTTACAACTTAGGATAAAATAATTATCCATACTTTATACTTTAAGGAATATTAATATAATATTCCTTTTGGATTAATCTCCCTAGCGTAGCCCCTTATTCTTAACTTTTAGCCCCCTTTCCCTATCTAGTCGAGTTTAGCCCCCCATACTCTTTTACATGGTTGGTCTGTAGCAACGATTTGTTTTCATTAATATTTACATGTGATTACATATTACAATGATGGCTCACTGGCCATTTAACATCTGACTCTCCAACCTAATAACCACACATTCACTTCAGCCTCAATACATATGGAGTCATAGATAACTCAACTCTGCGCACTTCCAGGTCACTACCGTTCACTTACTGAAGTGCGTGTAACACTATGACTTGTGCACCCCTATATTGAAAATGAATCTCCGCTCACTTACCCAAGTGCACGCAATGCCAAAACCAAGTTCCAACATATCACCATCCTATAAGCATATTTACATTTACAATTACATGTACAATTGAGGTTCGGCCCAGGGGCATTACATTCACCTCCCCCTTATTTATGCACTATCCTTGGTGCAGTATATACATATATACAACCAAAATTTTAAAAATCTTCAAAAAGATGTGGGTATTCTTCCCGCATAGCATCCTCGTGCTCCTTCAGGATCGTACTAGGTCCATAGGACCTTTACTAGCCCTATGGATTGATTCTGGAGCTGCTTGATCTTTTGTTCCAATATGCACACTGGATGCACTTGAAATGCATCTTCTTGCTACACCTAAATCACATTCCAATCAATGACATGATTAGCATTAGGTACATACTTTTTGAGCACTGATACATGGAATACATTATGAATAGACATTGATGCAGGTAAGGCAAGCATGTATGCTACATGCCTAATCCTTTCTAGGATTTCAAGCGACCCATAATAACGAGATGCCAACTTTGAACAATTTCCCAACTTCAGGGAACTTTTGTTGGCCTTTACTTTCAAGATCACATGGTCACCCAGTTTAAATTATATGTGAGTTCTTCCCTTATCAACATAACTTTTCTGCCTATCTTGGGAATCCTTTAAATTCTATTTTATTTTCATTATTTTCTCTTCCATTTCCCTGAGTAACTATGGCCCAACCATTGCTCTGTCTACTGGGTTGTCCCAACTTACTGGTGTGTTTCACTTTCTGCCATAAAGTGCCTCAAATGGGCTCATATTTAAATATGATTGGTACCCATTGTTATAAGAAAACTCCACCAATTGCAAAAAATCCTTCCATTTGGATAGTTTATCCATCACATACTTTCTTAGCATGTCTTCTATCACCCGATTCACCATTTCTAATTGCACATCTAACTCTGGATGATAAGTTGTTCTAAAATGCATATTTGTACCAAATCCCTTAAATAATCCTTTCCAAAAATTTGATGTAAATTTTGGATCTATGTCAAACACAATTATCTTGGGTATTCCATGTAATCGAGATATTTCTCTCATATAAATATCAAGTATATTAGTTGCCTTGTGAGTGATATTTACTAGAATGAAATGGGAAGCTTTAGTGAGCTTATCTACCACTACCATGATAGAATCATGTTGCTTGCTTGTTTTGGGAAACTTGGTGATGAAATCCGTTGTTACAGCTTCCCATTTCCACTCAGGAATGGGCAATGGCTGTAGAAAACTAGTTGGGTGTCTATGCTCAGCCTTGACTTTTTGACATTCCAAACATTTTGCAATAAAATCAACAACTTCTTTTCTTTATTCATGCCTGGCCAATAATATTGGCTCTTGACAACTGCAATATTTTTCTGGTAACCTAGGTTCCCAACATAAGGCACTTTATGCATTTTTCCCAATATTAGATTTTTCAACTCCTAAGAATTTGGCACTTAAATTCTTCCCCTGTACATGAGATTTTCATCATTTTCTAGCTTATAGTCTTCAATTTTCTGCTGCAAAATACCTTGTTGTAATTTTGTTATTATTTCCATGTACTACAAATCTAATTTTCCAGCCTCTAATATTCTGTCTTCCAAATTTGATTGGTATATGATAATGGTTGTAGCATGCAAATCATGCACCCTTATGCTAAGTACATCAACCACCTTGTTCTCCTTCCCTTTGATATGCTTTATACCAAAGTCATATTCACTGAGAAATTCTAACCACTTGCTTTACCTGGAATTTAGAGTTGGTTGTCCAAATAAATATTTTAGAACACTATGATCTGTCCTCAAATCGAATCGTTTTTCCATAAGGTAGTGCATCCACATCTTCAAGGAATTCACTATGAATGCCAATTTCAAATCATGAGTAGCATATTTCTTTTCATGCTCCTTTAATTTCCTTGATGTATAACATACCACATGTCCATTCTGACTAAGAACTCCCCCAAGTCCCTCCTTACATGCGTCAATGCATACAATGAAGTATTCCTTTGGATCAACAATTCTTAATATTGGATCACTTCTCAATAATTGCTTCAAGTGTTGGAAAATATTTTCACAATCCAATGTCCACTGAAAGTTCACACCCTTCTTTTGCAAGGAAGTGATTGGGTGTGCAACCTTTAAGAATCCTTCAATAAATATCCTATAGTAGCCTACAAGGCCCATGAATGACCTAACCTCTGTCACATTCTTTGGCACTAACCATCCTCTAATGGCTTCTATCTTCTCAGGATCCACTGATATCTATTTGGCATAAAACTGATGCTCCCTTAATACATGTAATACCATCCTCAAGTGTTGTTCATGCTCTTCTTCAGACTTAGAATATATAAGAATGTCATCCAATAATACAATGACAAACTTATCTAAGTGATCCATAAAAATACCATTCATTAAACACATGAAGACAACTGGTACATTTGATAACCCATATGGAACCACTGTGGACTCATAATGACCATACCTTGTTCTGAAGGCAGTCTTGCTGATGTCTTCTTCTTTAATTCTTACCTGATGATAGCCTGAACTGAGATCAATCTTGGAGAATATTTTTTCATCTTTCAACTGATCAAAGAGGTCATCTATCCTTGGAAAAGGATACTTGTTCTTCACAGTTACCTTGTTCAACTTCTTGAGATCAATGCACAGTCTCAATGTTCCATCATTTTTCTTCACAATTAATACTGGGGCACCCCAAGGTGAAACACTTGGGCGTATATACTCATTCTTTAGAAGCTCTTCATGTTTCGTTTGAAATTCCTTCAATTATGGTGTACTCATCTTGTAAGTGGTCTTAGATACTGGAGATTCTCTAGGCATTAGGTTGATGGAGAAATCAATATCTCTCTTGGGTGGCAATCCTGGTATTTCCTTAAATACATCTCCGAACTATTTTAGGACTACATAATCTTCGATATTTGGGACCTTATCTTTAGGTGTCTCTTCTATATGTGCTACAAATATTTGAGACCCCTTTGTATAACTTTTCTTCAGCTGCAAGGATGAAATTTCTTTGATTGTTATTTCCCTAAGAATTCCCTATACTATCCTTAAGTTCCTTTCCCCATTCAAGCAGTAAATACCTTATTATAAAAATCTAGGACAACATGATGTTGGTCCAACCAATCCATACCAATTATGAAATCATAGGAACCTAAAGGTATGATGTTCACATATGTCCTGGTGCCTAGTCCATTCATATCCATTGGGAAATCCTTAACCATTTCATCAATTTTTCTTTTAGCCCCTGTAGCCAGCTGCACCATCCAAGGTTTTCCAAGCTTATTTCTTGTTAATTGAAATATTTCCACCATCTTAGGATATAGATAACTATGACTAGCTCCTGAATCAATTAATATAGCAATGGGTTGGTTGTTGATCTTACCTTCCACTTCAATCATATGTGACCGAAATTCAACTTGCTTTTTATCCAGGGCTACATAGATCCTAGGTACATTTCTTCCCATGTTGTCCATTGTATCAGCTTGTTGTACATTGTGAACAATCCTCACTTTATCACCTTTGTGAGGGAAATATTTGTACATATGGTCTCCCCCACAACCCCAAATTTGAATAGGTGGCTTCCTTGGTCTTTGCCCCAATGTCTCTATCCTTCTGGGTTCTTTAGTAGCTGGTTGTCCCTAAGAGTTATTTCTAAAGAATGGTGGCTTAGTTACTTTCTTCCTTTGTTCCATATTTCTTTTTCTATTGTCTTCCTAAGATTTTTGGAAAGTTGGTCTTCCTTTATGTTTATCATAAAGGCATTTAGCTCACCTTATGGTTTCCTCCAATGTTTGGGGATCATTATATTTTATCTTGTCACTGGTAACTGATTGTAGCCCACTAAACTACCTCCGAATCTTAACTTTCTCATCCTTTATGAAAGAAACATACTTCAATAGCTCTAAAAACCTCTTTTCATACTCATCTATGGTCATACTCCCAAGCTTGAGTTCAAAGAAGTCCGTCATTTTCATTTCATAGTATCTCTTAGTCAAGTATTTATTTTGAAGATACCTCTTGAATTCCCTTCAAGTAACCCTGTTCTCATCAATGTGTTGCACGTGCACAAATTGGTCCCACCACATTGGTGATTTTCCTTTGAGTTGATAGATGGAAATTCTTCCTTCCACTTGTGAAGAGTAATTATGCAATTGAAAATACTCCCTCATGCCTAGAAGCCAAGTCTTTGCATCCTCATCCTTCTTGTGCTCACCATCAAATGTAGGAGGTTTGATTTTGTTCATTTCCCCTTGTAGCGCATCCACTCCAAATCTCTTCTTATGTTTCCTGACAGGGGATGGAATTGAAATACTGTGTGCTCTCCTAGATGAATTCCTTGGGAAAATATGGTGGTATTTTCTAACACTTCTGGTTCTTCTCCTCTCATCATGAGACCTATGACTCCTTGTTCTTATTGACTTGATGTCCTTATCCATCTTCTTCTCTATTTTGTCTAAGCTCTACATTAAATTGATGTTGAATCCCCAATGTTTCTCCTTGTCTTTTATAAACCTATCATTATAATATTTATAACTATGAACATCCTTTTAAATTTTTTTTATGGTCTCTACCAAGTTCATGCTTTCTTCCTTGCCTTCTCCATGTCCATTTGAATTTGTACCTTCATTGCCTATATTGACATACATCCCTCTGATCTCATATTCATGGTTGTAATCCCCCTGTGTATATTCCATGATTATGAACTTTGTGTTGATCCCGATCTAATCTAATTATTGTTAACTCTGCAAAATGCGCAACCAACAAGACTTGTTAGTCTAGATAATTTAACACATTCATGAAATAATGTACAATTTTGGTTCAATAATGCATCAATTTATTCTGATTTATTGTAAAATTGACTACCCAGATCAATTTTCTGGGTGAATATTTATATTCCACTATCTAATACCTTTCCAACACATGCTTCCGTGCTCAATTCTGAGTCTTGAGAAGGAGGTTATGGTTATTTGAAAAATGTCCATTAATTCTTCTGTTCATACTTCAACTAGTTGCAAATCTGAACTGCAATTGTGCATTTTGCACCTGCTCCATTGGAGTTTTGGTAGGATCCCAATTGAGTTTCTTCATATACATATTTTGGACAGTATTTCCAAGTTTTACCTCTTTCTGGGTTCTGAGATGCTAGATACAACCTGCTGAAGTTCCAAGGCAATTAGTGTTTTCTGCCTTGAATGCTACAGGTACCTTCTATGCCATCTTAAATTTTTTTAGCATGCCCATAATTTTAATTTAGCTCCATGAATGTGTTCTATGGTTCAATATATTTCCATAGATTGTTCTTTTTCCTCAATCTGATTATGGAGTAGAAAGTTATGCCCCTCAAAAGTTAATTGGGTCTTAAAATTTAACCTCCACTGTTTGACCTGTAACTTCCTCATAAAGACCTGTAACTTCCTCATAAAACCTTCGTTTGACGAATGGTTTACACCATCATAAATATCTCTCCGTGATATTTCATTTAATTTGTAGGGACAAGGTGCACTCTATGCTCGTGGTTTTCGAGTAGCTAAAAATGTTTTTGAGGGCCTCGAAAACGTGCTGTAAAAAGATGACCTTCAAACAATATAAAATGTCTCAAAAAATCACTGGTTTTTTGCTGTTTTAGACCATCCAAATGACTTCTCGCACACCAATTTAAAATTGTTCACCCATAATTAGCATGAAAAACAATGCCATAAGGTAGCGCATGCACCACACACCTATAACCAGTGTGGACCACTTTTTTGTCGCACCAATATCTGGTGCGCACTACTTTTGTGCCGCATGCCCATATCTACCACTCACAAATTTTGTTTCATGCACTAATACCTATTGCGCACAATTTTTGTGTCACATGCTAATATTTAGTGTGCATTGCACCCTCCGCACCACATAATGCCAAGGTTTAGTGCGCTTACACCACACATTGGTAATGCCCGTGCACCATTAATTAATCCTTCATGTGACGTGAATATTCAACATGCACACATTGCACACCAATATTGCGTCCACACCAAAAAAATTCCTTTGTGCTTTCCCAATACTTAGTGTGCACACCACGCACACCAATATTATGCCCGTGCCACCCAATCCGCACCACATAGTGCTAAAATTTAGTGCGTGCATCCACACACTTTTATTTTTCCGAGCTTCACCAGCTTTACTCCGCCTAACACCAAATTTAAGTGCGCACACCCATGCACCATAATTTTTCATGCATTACCAGCTCTACACCATGTAGTGCCAAATTTAAGTGCGCACCCTTATTTTTCACGCATTACCAACTTTGCACTGTGTAACGCCAAATTTAAGTGCGCACACCTACGCACCCTTTTTTTCGCGCATTACCAACTCTGCAATGCGGAACACCAAATTTAAGTGCGAACACCCATGCACCATTATTTTTTGCGCATTACCAACTCTGCACCATGCAGTGCCAAATTTAAGTGAGCGCACCCGCACACCATTATTTTTTGTGATCTATCAGCTCTGCACTGCGCAACACCCAATTTGAGTGTGCACCATTATTTTCCACACATCACAAGCTTTTCACTGTGCATCATCGATTGTTTTAGTGCACAATTGTGCACCTTTATTTTTCTACGCATCAATTCTTCTGCAGGAATTGGAGATTTTTCCCAATTTTCACCCAATTTACGCCACAAACATTCTGCAATCATGAAATTTGTTCAATTTCACTCCAATAAACACAAATTCAAACTCTGCAACTACAAATTGCTGCTGGTTGAAAATCTGGGTATGATTTTTTCCAAATTCATTCAAAGATTGAGAATTTTATTCAACGAATCTCATCGAATCTGTCATGGCTTCCCTGTAACTTCTAATTCGACCAATTCTGGGTCTGAATTTTGCTAGGACCGATATTTAAATTAAGAATATCTCATCACTTGGCCAAATTTGCCAAATTCCCACGAATTTAACAACATAAATTGGGGTTTTTCCCAATTCCACTCATTTGCTTCTGATTTTCTCCCTGAATGCACTATAACATGAAATTTGGCCACTTTGAAACAACTCTCTATGAAATTTCGCTTCAACATTATGATAACTCGGCCCATCCAGGATCAATGTTGAAAATTGGGCTCTGATACCACATTGTAGCATCCCCAACCACCTGTTGGTCTATGCCACTTAAATTCAAACTTTGATACCAAATGAAAACATACAAATACTTTGCAAATGCCCAAATTTATACAAAATAATAATAGGAATACACATGCAACATACACAGGAAAAACCCATGAAAAAAATGCATAAATATTAATGCAACACATGAATTAACACAAATTGACACTTATCTTTGATTAAAATAACACCAACTGCATGAATACCTTCTACGTTCCTCCCAGCCTTAGATTGCACTACTCATAACTCTCAGTTGTGGATCATCCCCGAGCTGGGACTAAACTCCGCCTGCGTAAGGGATTCCTAACCCAGATAAGGTATCTCAGACAACATGAAAACATAGTCATAGGTGCCAACTTGAACTAACAACCTACAATTCCTCATTCCCCACATGAATGTCCCACCCCAGGAAGTGTGCCCCTTCTCGACTCAACAGTCACTTGGATGCCCCACTCTATTTTCGGGGCTTCAACAACATGCCAAACAAGAAATCTCAAAGCCATGTAGCTGTACTTTGACACCTTTGGGAAATCAATTCCCATAAATTCTCTCACCTAGAGAGAATTTCTCACGGTCTTGACAATCACCACTTCAATATCCCATGGTCCTAACAACCCACCTCTTCAATATCCCCACGGGCCTGAAAACCCACTTCTTCAGTCCAACTCCTAATCTAACCAAGGTATAGGTACATGTACAGTGACAACAAGCTACGGACGACCACTGTGTGAGTGAATGAAGCAATCTTGAGGGAATGATGAAAATGAACTAAGTCCAAACTATATGTATGCATATTCCCAACTTGACACTTATCATGTTGAGAAGTACCTTGGGCTCACTTGTCCCCATCCTAAGAACTTAGGATAAAATAATTATCCATCCTTTATACTTTAAGGAATATCAATATAATATTCATTTTGTCTTAGGCTCCCTAGCTTAGCCCCTTATCCTTAACTTTTATCCCCCTTTCCCTATCTAGTGGAGATTATCCCTCAATACTCTTTTACATGGTTGGTCTACAACAATGACGTGTTTTCAAGA
This sequence comes from Picea mariana, assembly GCA_032191745.1. Lineage (NCBI taxonomy): Eukaryota > Viridiplantae > Streptophyta > Pinopsida > Pinales > Pinaceae > Picea > Picea mariana. Next base: position 90,008 of record JASDQU010010396.1, on the reverse strand, counting down.
ATGTTTACATGTGATTACATATTACAATGATGGCTCACTGGCCATTTAACATCTGCCTCTCCAACCTAATAACCATCCAGACACTCTTGCCTCAATACATATGCAAGCATAGATAACTCAAGTTTGCGCACTTCCAGGTCACTACCGTGCACTTACCCAAGTGTACACAACATTATGAATTGTGTGCCTGTATCTTGATAATGAATCTCCATGCACTTACCCAAGTGTGTGCAACACCAAAAATGAGTTCCAATGGCTCACCAGCCGATAAGAATATTTATATTTACAATTATATGTACAATTGGGGTTCGGCCTAGGGGTATTAAACTTGTAAATATTTGAGGGGATATAATCAGAGTTTACTATCGAAGAGATGATTTTTCAGGCCCGTGAGTAGTCTCTTTGGGTGAGAGACTGGCTATTGATAAGTGGGTTGTCAAAATTGTAAGCATACTCTCCAAGTGAGAGTTTTGTTGAGTGTTGTGCCCTGGTGTGCTGAGAATTAGTCATAGGGATCATAGAATTCCTGTCCGACCTATTGCTAGTAACCCTAGAAAGGGAAGTGGTGTAGCCGAAGGAATACTGAGTTGAGAAGGGGAAAACTTCCTTGGGTGTGACAAGTGCGTGGGGAATGAGGGACTATAGGCCGATTGCAACAACAAGCACCTTGGATAGAGCAATTATGTTGAGAATCAGACCTTAGCTTGTTGCTAGGAACCCTTTTTCCCTGGTGGAGTTAAGCCCCAACTTGAGGGTGACCTGTTTGCTGAAAGCTTATCAACAACATAGTCTATAGTTGGGAGGAACATCTGAGTTATGTGAATAGTTGGTGATTTTCATAAAAGATAAGTGTTCTTAATGTGCTTGTCTTGTTTATTGTGTGCTTATTTGTCTATTCTTGATATGGGTTAATTATTGTATGTTTCTGCATATAAGTAATTGTTGTTATTCTTCTCAATGTTGCTTGCACATGTAAGTATGGTGCTTATAGCCTGTATTTGTAGTTGTGCATGAGTATGTCAGTTGATGATATCCTTTCATATTAAGTTAATCTTGAGATTTTGGTTATGGGTATTCAAGAAGAGGATTGGATGGCTAAGTGCCTAGGAAAGTATCATGTGTGCATAAGAGGATGGAATTTGTGTGTGCGTTCAGGTAAATAGACTCCACGCATAGTGAAATCATAATTGGTGCATGACACCAAGATGGTTGTGTGCACGGTTGGGATGTGTGATTAGTAAGATGGTGTGTGCAATTATTGAGTTACTTCCGCTACTTAATGTTATGACTAAAGGAGAAAGTTAGTGTTCCCATCTCAGTTCGAGGTTGAGTGCACTACTTCAAGTGATACTACACATACTTGTGTTTAGAGTGGAATCTGCGCAATGAAATTTTGGAGTAGCATTGCCCAGTAGTATACTGGGGATGTTCCAGTTTGGTTGATTTAGAGCTAAAAATGTTGAGGTTGAGTGACGTATCCGAACTTGGGGTGGTTGGGGACATTACAATTGAGGTGGGTCATATTCCCCACAATTTCCCACTCCTTAAGTGACCCCGATATAATCATTGTTTGGTTAGTGGTGATGCAACTGAGTATCATGTATACCTAATTGAAAAATGGAATGCTTGCACATGAAAAATGGCTATGAATTTGGTAAAATTTGAACCTATACCAAGTGGAAAAGAGACAACATTGGTGCTTGGACTGGGTGCTTTGATTCAATGCAAAAAATGCCTTCTTGAGGGATTCTCTTGAAATTTTTAGGAATATGTTTGTACTTCTTAGTCAAAGAGTTAGACAAAAGAATATATTCCCTATTTTAGGACCAACAAATCGTACACAAAGTCCCAGAAGAGTCCCATCTATGGAAGGCCAAGGTACATTAATTTAACTTGTGTTGGAATGGTTATGTTTATTTACTAATATCCTTGAAGATGATCAATTGAAAAAGAAGTTTCACACTTTCCTCCATCAGTTAGTAGGATTTGAAGAACAAGATTCTTCTATTATTGTTGCTAACCTTCCAAAGAGATATTTAAGAAGGGTAAAAAGGATAAATATTAGGACAGTGTGAGAGTTCTTCTTAGATTCTTAGGTAGATGGGTATGATTTCAAGGAAATAAAGTTGGATATAGGGTCCAATGTCAACAATATGATGAAGAAGTATTAGGAGTAAATGGGAAGACCCAAGCTAGTGTATTCTCCCATTTAGTTGTTATTTGAAAACGAATATCACATATTTCCTATTGGGTGATTGGAGATTGTAGATGTTGAGTTGGTAGGCATTAAAAAAATTGCAAATTTTGAAGTGTTCAAGATTATGCATGAGAGAGACCATTTCCTTACTTTTCCAGGGATAGATTTGGATTTTGATAAGAGTGCCATTATTGATTTAAAGAGGGAGGCCATGCCATTTTTAGATATTGGTACTATAGTGGTGAAACAATTAGAACCTTATCAAGGACCACAATATATTGAGCCCACTAAAGATTATTTTGAAGACACGATGCTTGATAAGATTTACAATTTAACATTAGGAAAGAGGGATGACTATATTAACCCTACTGTAGATAGAACATTTAGTTGGTGAATAA
>JASDQU010010396.1:75900-87197 GCA_032191745.1 Picea mariana | reverse complement strand
AGAGGGACTTGATTCTCAGTGGGAAGGTTGGCAGTCTTCCAAGCACAAAGAGAATAGTGGGTCAGCAGCAGCCAGAGAACAATGGTTGAGGGACATAGTCAGTTGCAGTACAAGGCATGTCAAAGTATCCAGGTGATTGTCAAAAAAGACTTTTCAAGTAGAATCAGTTGATAGAACTTGAAAGAAGAAGAGTATTGAAGCTCAGACAGATAATCATAAGCTTTTGTGGGTCCAAAAGCCTTTCAGTGGGAAGGTGTGATCAAAATCTGGACCAAGGGTCAAATTTTAGCTCAAAAATCAAAGTTCTTGGAATTGCCTCAAAACGAATGAGAGCGTAGCCCTGGTCATCACGAACCCAATGCAACTCATTTGGGTTCAAACGGACGTCGGGAGCGAGAGATATCGCGATCTGTTTGAATCGCCAAACAAGTAAAAAAAATTGTGCTGACTGTACAGTCCGTACAGTCCGTACAGGCTGACGTGGTAGAGGTCGTACACTGATGTGGCAGAGGTGACATGGCAGAGATGAGTTGGCATATGCTGATGTGGCAATTTCGGATTGGTTGACAGTTGGACGAATCATGTTTCGACACGTGGCAGTATTTTGACAAGTGTTTTGGTGCCACATGGCCCAGTCATGGGTTTCCATGTGGCACCCCGTTATTGGCAATGGTTGGTCAAAATTTTATGGAGTCCATGGGGATCGAACCCCGGACCTCCCCCTTTGGCAGCATTTTGGTAGTGTGTGGGCTACCACTAGCCCACACGGTGTTCCTTGTTTAAACTATGGTTTTAATTATATTTCAATTGCAATGAAATATGATATGGAGCGCGTCCGGGCTGGGGCTTAGCCCTAGCCCCCGGTCGCACACTCCACAACATACGACCATACCTTCCGGTTGTTGTGCGTGTGGGTTTTGTTTTGTGAATGTTAACCCTTGGTTATATGTGACACCGCATGCGACCACAACACACAGAGTGCGTGGGTTTTGGTTTTTGTTGCACGGTTATGCAACCATTCAACCGCCACTTGTCCTTCATTTATTCAGCCTTTGAACGTAGCCCCTTTTTGTTTGAAAGCGCGGTCGTATGGAGGACCCTTGTGACCAACGGCTTGGCGGTTGGGGGTTTTAGTTCCATAAACGTCCTACAGTTTGCACCGTTATGCGATTGCGCCCGGTGCTGGGTTTAAGCATGCGTTTTGGAGCGTGTTCTTGGTTCAACATACAGGAGGTGTGTTTTGGCGAACCAGAGACAACAAGCTTGAAGGAAGAAAATGGCAGGAGGCCTATCTTCTTCATTTTTTGGCCGAATGAGGTGTCGTAAAAGCCCAGCTAGGGGTTTTTGGACGTTCTGAATCCATTGGCACTATTTTCAAATCCATTTGAAGACTTCTTTTACAGGTTTTTAACCATTGAAGTTTCAGTAAGCTCTAGGGAGCTTGAAGCCCTCATTGATTGAGGTCATGTTTTGGTGAGTCCAAGTTTGTTTTCTGTGACTGAATAGTCATTTTTGGCTAATTGTTATGCTCTGAACACATTGGGACAGGTTTCAGAGGCTTTTGAGGACTTTTATAGGTGTTTTTGCCATAGAGAAGCTCATGGAATCTTAAGGCCACATGTAGAAGAGGTCATGCCCGGATGAGCCATGATCCATTTTCAGAGTTCTATTAGTCATTTTTGGGGGTTTTATGTATTCTGATCCCAATGGTATAGCAGGAATTTCCATTGGAGTTGAGAAACAGCTTGTAAAAGAATATTTGACAAATTAATCCCAGAGAGCCAAGTCCATTGATGGAGGCTCAAGGAGATGTAGCCCGGAGAGGGGTGAACTCCTTTATCATCTTGTTATTGTTGTGAGTTTGATGGTTTATTTGCTGCAAGTTATGATGCTGTGCTTTTATTTAAAGCACTTATTTAACCATTTAAAAGAACATTTCCTCACACATGAACATTTAAAAGAAGAAGCATAAACTTGACACTTAATTCATCTTGCATATTTTAACACATGAAGCAAGGTCCTATAAAGTTTATTTTAATGAAGTAGAGGGTGCTTGCATAGCATAACAAGTCATCCTTCTATTTTTAGATCACCCCTGGTGTAGGCCAACCATATCCAGGTATGTCTAATCCTATTTGGGGCTCGAATGCTCAAACTCACGCCTCAATTCAAGGGTACAATCCCATGAGCTACTTTCCTCCACAACAACCGGCGAATCTGCCTGGGTCTTCGCATTATATGCAGACTGCTTATGGTCCCACTGGTTTGCCAATGGGACTCCCTCCCCAAAGCCACCAGTACTCACATGTGAACAGACAATTTCCCTTCTTAGCCACTTTGGATCTTCCGGATCTGTCGAGGATTTTAAACGATCCAATCCGTCACTCTCCCCATTGGCCCGCTATACTATCCAAGTTACCATCTAACATCCCTAAATTCAATGGAAAAGCGGGAGAGGACCCGAACAATCACGTGATGACTTTTCACCTCTGGTGCTCATCCAACTCTTTGATGGACGACTCTATTCGTTTACGTTTTTTCAAAGAACTCTCACAGGTTCTGTCGTGAAGTGGTATATAGAATTACCAGGAGGTTTATTCACCGACTTCAACACCCTAGCTATGGATTTCCTCACCCACTACCAGTTACCGATCATATATCTGATCACATTCATGAGTGGCAACGGAGACGACGTCACATCAAACTCGGACTTCCTGATCAATTGCTAGCAGAGTGGTTCACAAAATCATTTGTGAATGACATCAGTCGTCACATCGCCATGGGTGGAGTTGTCATATAAGAACAAGCCATAATTCGTGCTCAATACCTTGACCTCGTTTACTCACAAATGGGTACCCTTTACGACTTACTCCCTGATGCACCTCGTCCTTCCACTTCCGCCACTTCAACTACTCCAGCTGCTTCTCATGCAGCCGACGGTGTTATTGGCACTTTCCATTCCCAACCACATTCTGCCTCAAGCACCAACCCCAAACCCGCTTCTTCTAATGTTCAAAATGCTCCGTCTCCTACCCCTCCCACCGGCAAGACTTATGAGGTAAATGCAATTCAATCTACCCCAGCCGGTAAAAACAAATGCAGAAAGGGAAAGGGTAAGAATAAGGAGGACAAAAATACTTCGCAAGCAAAGAAAACCAAAAATCCACCTGTTGACGATAGGGATAAGCGCAAACCTCGATACCCTTGTCTTATCTGTGGCGATGATCACTACACGAAGGATTGTCCACGACGCGTTGAGTTTACTAAGTTCCTTCAAGGGGCCCCAAAACCACCCACTCCGGCCATTTTTTCCCAACCCTTCCCCTCTCAACAACAAGCCTAATTGGTCATTCATGACCAACCTTCCCCTTCCACTACATCTTATGTATTAATGTGTACTGGCGATTCAAAGAAGAATGACATTTCACTCACCACTCGAGCCAAAGATTATTCTCCCTCTAAAGAGAAGGTTGATGATATACCTCTTTCATTGGTCCAACCCTCTCCTGTGAATCCACCTACCAACGGTCCTCTTCATCTCGAACGATCGAGCCTTGACATAGTTCTTCGCCCCCCTCCAAAGGGCGTCGTTCGGAAATCAGCTTTCAATCCTCATGCTCATGCTGCCCAGAACTACAGCATTGTTGAAGACCTGGCCCAAGCACCTTCCGCGATGTTAGCCCTCGAAGTCCTTAAAAGTTGTCCCACACAACAGAAGGCACTGTTGAAAGCTATCGGTGGAATCGACCCGACGGACACGAATTTAATAATTTTTGACTTGGAAGATCACATTCCAAGGTTACCCCCTCAACTTGCATTCCAGATCCAAGTGATTGTCTCCGACAAAAACATTTGTCGAACCATTATCAACGAGGGTGCCTCGACATGTGTCAAGTCTATTACCTGGTGGAAAGCCATCGGCTCTCCCTCTTTGACTGAATCTCATAACACACTCAAAGCCTTCAATGGCTCCAGTTTCAAGCCTTACAGTGTCTTTCCTTCGTTGCCAATCATGCTAGAAGGAAAAACGGTCCAAGTTGAAGTGGAAGTCTTTGACGCTCCTCTCGATTACAATCTTCTGCTTGGCCATAGCTGGATCGATTCCATGCGCGTAGTTGCGTCGACTCTTTTTCGTGTTGTACGTTTCCCACATCAAGGAAAGGTAATCATCGTCAACCAATTAGCCTTCTTCAACTCAGATACACGTACTGGATACATACCGTTCATAGCCAAAACCCCACCGGGTTATGAGAATGTCGATGTAGGTCTTCTCAAAGACTCCTCGTTAATGGGTACTTTCCCCATTCCACCACCTGATGTTCCACACTCGTCTGTCGCTTCAATCAACATGATCTCCACCTCGATTCATGGAACCCCTACGTCTCACGACCCATGGATGGTACCCGACCCCGGCGATCATCTCCATTACGGTGATGAAATGCCTTTGATTCTGGTCAAATCTACCTATCAAGCCATTCAATCGGCAACCCCTTATACCCCCTCTCTTGGTGAATTATCTCCATATCCTTTCCGCGTCATTTTTCCCATGGACGACATGATTATGTCTGTCATGGAAGACACCCCATTGGAACGATGGACATCGCCATTCCATCCTCTTCCTAGAACAACACACCATCGAGAGCTACCAACGGATCTCAACCGTTGTCGTCATTTCAACCGTTCCCGAGTCCACACACGATGTGTTTTCCGAAGGGAACTTAAGCAATATCTCACCCACTATTCCCCTCAACATATCCATCAAAACTGAAATTGTCGAAAATGTGCATATCGGAGCTTCGTGTTCCCCTGATGAAATCGTCACCTACAAGTCACTTTTCAAATAATTTCGTGACATCTTCACCTGGAGATATGAATAAATGTTGGGTATCAACCCCGACATTTTGATACATGAGATTAAGACATACCCAGATGCTAAACCAGTCCGGCAACGCCTTCGTCCAGTTCACCCACGTAAAGCGGTTGCTATCAAGCTTGAATTCGAGAAACTTCTCAAAGTTGGCTTTATTTACCCAGTGGCCCTCACTGACTGGGTTTCCAATCTTGTCCCGATCGACAAGAAACAAGGCACAATCCGTGTATGCGTTGATTATAGGGATATTAACAAATCTTGTCCCAAAGACAACTTTCCTACCCCCTTCGTCGATCAGATTGTCGACGATTGTGCTGGAAGTGAAATCTTCTCTCTGATGGATGGTTTCTCTAGGTATAGTCAAATCAATATTGTTCCCGAGGATCAACACAAAACCGCTTTCATTTGTCCTTGGGGCACTTTTTCCTATCGAAAACTTCCTTTCGGTCTCAAGAATGTTGGTGCAACTTTTCAGCGCGCTATGTCTTATGCCTTCCATGATATCAAGCACATCATGCAACCATATCTTGATGACTTACCCGCTCATTCCATGCGTCGGGTCAATCATCCAACCCACCTCCGAGCCATTTTCCTCCGCTGTTGGTTTTACCATATACGCTTGAATCCTCACAAATGTGTTTTCTGCGTAGAATCGGGCTGACTTCTAGGTTTTATTGTTTCACGTCAAGGGATCAGGGTAGATCCTTTAAGGGTTGAGGCGATTCTCAACCTCCCTCCTCCTTCTACACTTCGCTAGTTACAAAGTTTGCAAGGGAAAGAAAACTTTCTTCGTCGTTTCATCCCGAACTACACCGAGATAACTCTTGGATTTACGCGACTACTCAAAAATGGGTCTGAGTTCGTATGGGATACCATCTCAAACAAATCCTTCGAAGCTTTGAAACTATCCCTGACACGTGCTCCACTTCTCTTCCCCCCCCAATTACAGTCACGATTATTTCCTCTACCTCGCAGCCTCGGATTACACCATCGCTATGGTTCTCGTCCAAGAGGATGATTCTCATGATGAACATGTTATCTATTACCTATGTCACAGTCTAACGCCTACTGAAACCAAGTATTTACATGTCGAAAAACTGGCCTTGGCAGCCGTCCAAGCAGTTCAACATTTTTGGCACTATATCCTCTCTCGCAAGACTACGGTGATTTCTAACTGCAACCCTATGCAACACATTCTCACACGTCAATTGCTAGGGGGAAAATACTCCAAATGGATCGTGATACTCCAGGAGTTTGACTTGGAATTCGAACGAGCTAAGTCCAAGAAGTCCTTAGTGTTTGTCGAGTTGATATGTGACTTTCCCTACTCTGAAACGAAAAATGTAGCAGTCGATTCATTACCTGATGAATCGTTTTTCCTAATTAGTTCTGATGATCTTTGGTACAGCGATATCATCATATATCTCCAAATGCAGACTTTCTGACCCAATTTGTCCAGTACTGACCGGCGTCAAATATGCTACCAAGCCCGTCAATATATTATCCTCGGGGATACTCTTTATCGTCGTGGGATTGACTCGGTTTTTCGACGCTGCCTCACGTTCGACGAAGCCAAGAAAGCCTTAAATGACTGCCATTCTGGAGCCTGTGGTGGTCATATGTTTGGGTATGCTACTGCCCAGAAGATCTTACAAGCAGGGTATTTTTGGCCTTCTTTATTTAACGATTGCGTCATCGCCATCCAAAAATGCCACGCTTTCCAGACCTATAATCATAACATACGGTCACATTCCGCTCCTCTTCACCCTGTGGTCTCCATTGGTCCCTTTGCAAAATGGGGCATCGATTTCATGACATGTCACCCCCACTCGGTCGTGGGGCATGGATACATTATTGCAGCCATAGATTATTTTACGAAATGGGTCGAGGCGATGTCGACATTTGACAATACTGGAAAGACCGCAGCATTATTCATTTTCAATCACATCATAGCTCGTTTTGGTGTTCCTCAAGCTATCATCACTGATCACGACAGCCACTTTAGAAACTTCATGATGTTTGAACTCACTGAAAAGTTGGGTCTTCTCCATGAAAACTTAATGCCCTATTACCCACAAGCCAACGGCCAAGTCGAAGCGATTAATAAAGTTCTCATAACCATGCTTTGATGAATTATAGGGATTCACAAAACAAGTTGGCACACAATGTTGTTTTCAGCATTATGGGCTTACCGGACATCCGTTAAGTCTGCTACTGGGTTTACACCTTTCCAGTTAGTCTATGGTCTGGAATCCATCCTCCCAATTGAATGTGAGATACCCTCCTTAAAACTAGCCGTCGAACTCCTACCAAACACTTCTGTTGAGGAAGAATGTTTGTTGTATCTAATGTGATTAGACGAAACTCGACGTGATGCTACCCTAGTCATAGAAGCCCAGAAGAAACGTGTCAAGGCCCAATACGACAAACATGTCAAGCCTCATGTTTTCTCCGAAGGAGATCTGGTTCTCCTCTACGAACAAGATCGAGATATGTTAGGAGCTGGAAAATTTGAAGCCATGTGGCGAGGTCCCTATATCGTTAGACGAGTTTTGGAGAAAGGATCTTACGAGTTAGTAGATTACGACAGTATCCCTTTGAGTGAACCCAGAAATGGGTTGTACTTAAAGAAGTACTATGCATAAGATCACCTATGCACGAGCACTTGTATTTTATTGTATCATACTTCTTGTGTGTTACTGTAGTACGCTTTTTTCGTTATCTGGTCTCTGCCCTTATGTGATGTTGTGTTTGATTTCCAGATGTTGGAGTCTTCGTTACCCCACATTGGCTTCACTGATGGCACTAGCCGCAGTACTCAGAACCTTGCTTCTACTGCGTGGGGAATTTACGCCCCTACAAACGAACTTATCACTCTACGAGGTGTGTGCCTCGGCTGTGCAACCAACAATATTGCAGAGTATAGCATCATTATCGAATTCTTGATTGATTCTATCTCGTTCAATATCCGTCACTTGGTTGTGCGACTCGATTCGCAGCTCATAGTACTACAGTTAACTAATGTCTATGATATTTGAAGTCCTACTTTGTTACGGGTGTATTTGCGAATTCGCCTCTTAGAACGTTATTTTGATTATATTGAATATCAGCATATTCCTAGATGTCTAAATACATTAACTGATGCATTAGCTAATTATGTATTAGACAGACATTTGGGTCATTTATAAATCAATCACATCACAAGTATCACACAACACAAGATAAGCCGATAGAAGCCGTATGTATATATAACGATCAAAAAGTTTTTTACAAAAAAAGTTATGTCCAAGGACCAAAATTTCAAAATCTGAAGCTCGTAGCTTCTACAAACTGACGTCATGGATGACATTCATGGTAACACATGACTGCCCGGGCAACCCTACGAAGTAGTCGGCCAACAAAATCTGACACCCCCACCGTGTGACGCTGATAACTTCGCGGGACCTCTCCAAGAGGCATGTCTGGAATGTCTACAATCAAACCCTCTAAGTTTTGTTCCACTGCCTCATAATCTTCAGGGTCCCATCGTGGCACTGGAACCACCTCTCCTCATCGTTGAATAAGAGAAGTACCTTGAGGTCAATAAGGCCCCACATCTATGTCATCAAAAAAGAATTTTTGTAATTAGACCTTGGATGAACATAAAAACATTTGCATATGATAAAATTCACAAAAACATTTAAAAAGTAAAAAAAGTATACTTCTTACCGAGATCCCCCCACTGAGCACCCTCGGGTAGGGCCAAGTCCGGATCCCCTCGAAAGTCCAACCCAACATAGGCATAATCATCAACCATCAGCATCTGTGGTCGCAACCAGTCAAAGAAGGAATCATTGTATTTGATGATTGGTCCAGCCACATGTCAGGCCATGAGGTTACACCACCTTAACATCCTCAGATCCTCTGGAGCTAGTAAACCCCACTCAACCTGCAACCTCAACAAGGGAACCCTCTCAAGAAAGAAGGACACCAACAATGACCCGTACTCGAATTGCTTCAAGTCGCCTCTCCTGCATTTAGTCAACTGCCTCTTCACGCTATGAAGGACTACGTCTGCCCAGTTAAATACCTGAGGCTCATTACACTCTATGGCGTACTAAAAGTATATCTGGAGAGCCATGTGTGGAGCAGCTCTCCCAGCCATACGAGCAATGGTGAACAAAATAGTGCGAAGGGTCAAATCCTGCACCCCCCAAACGACCACTTTTCCTTTGCTTCTTTCCGCCTCTGGAACACAGTACAAACGGCAGTATTCACTCATAGGCAGCCCTCCACCTCAGCTACTAGTCAAGATAGCGTGGTACCCACGCCATGATAGTCCTGTCAGGAAATAAATGTCCTCGATATCCAAGGACAATGTGTGGACCCCTACGTGGAATACTTGTTGGTCCATGTCCCACATATGAACGAGGTACTCCAACAGCCTGACTTGGGCCCTCATACCTAGGATCCAAAAGAATTTCAGGAGACCACAATCTCGCAAAGCGGCAACTGTGCCCGGGTTATTCTCGGCAATAGCATCATCTTCTTCATGCTCTCTTTCACGCCATTCCAGAACCATGGTGATAGCCAAATGCCTACATAAGAAACATAAGAAGAAGGTCAGCAACTCTTTTCAAGACTTGGTACATTTTTCATTGAGAAAACATTAAAGAAATTTTTCACTTTGTGGTTCTCGCAGGTGCCCCTTTGGCACAGTGTGAGGTTCTTGCAGGTGCCTTTGGGGCCACCTGCAAGAATCATGCATTCTTGCAGGTCTCGTATGGCTAGCCTGTGAGAATGCCTGAGCGCAAATTTGAGCCCTAACACAAGCTCAAAAACTTGAAATTTACCAATGGAAATTAAAAATTGAACCATGAAAAGATAGAAAACAAGGAGCTTACCTCACTGCCGAAGACGGTTTGCCAAATGGTTTCTCGTACCTTCTGCAATCGAGCGCCGAAATTCAAGGGCAAAAGAGGGGTTTTGGGCTAAAAACTTGGCAAAGTTACAATGACTATGGTAAAAAGAACTTTTACCCTCTTATATTTACTTTTTACCATTTTGGTTGGTTTTTATAATTGTTTTATTTATCAAACCTAATGCCTTATACCCCTATGAGTGCGAATTTTTGCAGACATGATGACTTCGACGTCCATACGCAGGGATATGGATATTTTTATCTTTTTCATCGCATGTTTGAATTGTTTTTTATGGTTTTTTGCACAAAACCTCGAGCTTGGTCTTTGTTCGTTCTCACGCTCGAAAATACATGAGAACGTGATCGAGCACACTTTTATCAATTTTTCGGGCTCAACAAGGTTATACGAAAAAGGAACCTCCTGGAGTCCTCTTTAATCTCTTTTCAGACTCTCTAAACATGAAAAGGTTGCCGAGTGATCTTGCTATTTTCACGCTCGTTAAAGTATTTGAAGAAAGCATATGTTGGGAGGTAATTTATCTCTTTTTCGGTCTCGTCAGACTATTTTACAAAAAAGGAACTGAGAGAGTTCTCTTTTGAGTTTTTTTTCAGACTCTATAATCATGAAAAACCTTCGAGTTTTCTATCTTTGGACTCGTTAAACAAACATCGAAAGACCCGTAATGGGACCGAACCACTCCTTCCTAGGGTTCGTTAAACATACTCCGAAGGACTCATCTGAAGGATGAGCTTACATCAACAAGCATATGTTATCCTCCTCAAGCTTGCGTAAAAATAAAGAGGTACTTGCCAGAAATGGTGGGGAAAATTTTGGGAAAGGGATGTGTTCGTATTTGTATTATTGGCAGTAAGTGTCACTCTTGAACATGACACCCCCCTATTCATTATCTAAAGCCGGTTTGGGAAATCCATTTGTCTCTCATTCGATTTGCTACAAGGTCATACCCTGCGTCATCTCTGAGTCAGTGCTGCCAAATCATTGGTCGTGTCATTCATATGTTCAAGAGAAGTTCATCTGAAATTGAGTCGGCCATCTGCAGTTGTCCATTCTCTCCGTGTCGGCCTTCCCTATGTCCAGTTCAACTCACATCATACTCTGTTCCGCCTTCAAAATCTGTTACTCATTTCGTGTCATTGATGGGGGATACATCAAGGCCCTCCAGTGACGAGTTTTGTTCCATCGATTCTAGCTCATTATCCGGAAACAAGACTTAGAAATTATTTGGTACCTTGGAACTTGCATGACTCAATGGTAGGTTTTCTCGATTTCGACAGTGGGTTTTCATCATTGACCCCTGATCGGGAGATTCCATTGGATGTTCGACCTAAACTCATTTATTCACATTCAGTGGATTGTACTAGTGTACCTTGGGAGTCTTTGACATTAATGGTGATTTCCCTCGCACTTGTTAACGGTTTCATCAATGACCGGTAATCAAGTGGTTTCTACCATGTTCAACTTCAACACATGTAATCACATGGTTAGATTCATATTTTCAGGTGACG
>JASDQU010010396.1:61893-74001 GCA_032191745.1 Picea mariana | reverse complement strand
TACTTTATTGTGTAATTCCTTGATCATACACATAAGTTGACGATTGAATACATTTTTCTATCTTCACTTTGGTTGGTTTGTGTTGTCTTGGTCTTGACCTCACGAGAGCACCGGAGCGAAGCGGGAGCAACAAAGACTTAAGGAAGCGATACAAAGGTATGTCACTTGTTCCTCCTTACTAGATAATTCAATGGTAATAACTTAGGAAAAGAGTCATGTCCTGTCATGTTTTGTTCTAGATCCAGGTGGATCTAGGGAGATCTGTTAGTGTCCACGCCTATCGATTAGTCTGATAACAGGGTGGAAGCCATCAACTGTGTGAATTACATAGTAAATAGCACTCCCACAAAGACTCTAAAATATATAATATCAAAAGAAGCATGGACTAACATTAAGTCAGATGTAATCCACTTCAGTGTATTTGGTAGTGTAGCATGGGCTCACATCCATGATGAGAAAAGGAACGCTTTACAGCCTAAAAGTGAGAAGTGTATTTTTTTTGGTTATTCTGAAGATGTCAAAGGTTACAAACTTCTTCAACCTCAGTCTAATGAAATTATTATTAGAAGAGATGTTAAATTTGATGAAAATCTCTTGGCCTACGAGCCTAATTTGGTGTTTGTACCCTCTACGACATGTGATTCATCTTCGACATTTGTGCCATCTTATGTTCCTATTCTAGTTTCTTCTTCATATGATGATGACAATGAGGATAAAAATCCACCTCTGCCTGCTCACCTTCCTCCAGATGAGTTCATTGAACATGAACCTTAACTAGTACCTCCGCTTCCCAGATGGGTCCATTCAACTCAAGAAGTAGTTGGTGATCTTTCGTGTGATCCCTCATATCAGCATCGAACACATTCACAGTACCAGCGAGACTCTTCTCTTTTTTCTTGAGTTTCATAGACTCGTGATCCAGAGACATTTGCAGAAGCTTCATTTCATCCAGATTGGGATACAACAATGAATGAAGAGTATTGCTCTTTAATAGTGAATGATACTTGGGATCTTGTACCTCTTTCGAAAGGGAAAAAACTTATCATATGTAAATAGGTCTACATAAATAAGTATGCATCATATGGAAGTGTTGAAAGACACAAGGCCTGGTTATTTTCCAAAGGATTATCTCAAGTTTCCACTTATACTTCTCTTGAAGTTGATGTTTCTTTGTACCGTCGGTCAGTTGGTAGCCTCCTATATTTGATTCATACTCGTCCTTATATTTCCTTTAATGTTGGTCTTGTTTCTCGGAATATGCAAACACCCCATGAAAGCCATTGGAAAGAAGTAAAAGGATCCTTCAATATGTCTAGGGTACAATTTAGTTCAAGATACATTGCAACTTAGGGGGGACTCCTTTATTAGTTGGTTTCACTGATTCGGATTAGGATGGCGACCCTAATGATCAAAATTCTATTGTAGGTTATGTTTTTGGCCTTGGTTCAAGACCTATCACTTGGGCTTGTAAGAAATAACATGGTATTTCTCTTTCTTCAACATAAACGGAGTATCGAGCAGCGGTTAATGCAAGTTAGGAAGCCTTGTGGCTTCAACAGATCCTTTCATAGTTTGGATTCCAGCAGTAGCATCTTACCATCCTTTGGTGCAACAATTAGAGTTCCATAAAGCTTGCCAAAGATTCAGTTCAACATTAGAGCAGAAAACACATCGATCTACACATTCACTTCATCACAAATCTCATTCATGATCAAGTTATTGAAGTGCTCTTTTTCCCTACAAAAGATCAAGTTGTAGAAATTTTCACAAAGTCTCTTACAGAAGCGAAGTTTTCCAAACTTCAATCTATGTTAGGAGTTCAAGAAGTTGTCATTAAGGCGGGATAGGCTCTAATTCCTCCTTCCTTGTCCTATTGTGTCACATTTTTCAATTCTTCAATCCTATCCCAAGTTGTTCTTAATGGGAGATGTTAGGACATTTAGACACTTGGGAGTTAGTTAAGATCAACTTGGTCTGATGTGTTAGGTTAAAGTGTGTCTCTTAGTGTGTTTCCCTAGTATGCATTAGTTTTCATTTGTAATCCGATGGTCACAATATGTTCCCGACATAGAGTGATCTGACGACTCATATTCTCCTTGATCTTAATGGATACATTGATCTTTGGCTTAGCAATCGATTAGTCCATTATCTCTATTTAAAGAGCATGGAGGGTCATTTGTTGATGATTGATTGTGAGAAACCCTCTTGTAATTCTCTTGTAAAAAATTTCTTTATCATTAATCAATTTCTCCAAGTGGTTGTGTTGGTTGGGTTCGTGGATGTTTTCCCACAGGGGTCTTACCACGTAAAAACATTAGTGTGTAGATATTTGATCTAGTTGTGTGACTGGTTACTGAAGGTTTTCATCCTCTATTGGAATACATGTGTTGTCGAACTCTAGAGTCACAATAAGAAACCTAATGCAATTTCCAACATGGAAATAAAGCGAAAATTGGGGTTCTTAGGGTAATTGGGGTCCAAACTACCCAATTCATACCTTAATTCCTAATGAAATGATAAGTACCTTGATCATAAATCACCATGTGTCCCTCACATGCAAGCTCATTCACCAAGACAAAGCAATAAGCATGAAGAGAACCCACACTCTTGCACACATGTTTAAGGCTACGGGGATGGGAGGTATTGAAGTCATGGATTTATTCTTCGTTGAAGCAGGTGGGATAATTTACAGTCATGTTCTAATCAGGAATGAGGGCATTGGGCTCCTCTCCATCTATCTTCCTAGGTTGGTCCTCAATCTAATTCTCTCTAGGTTACTTCTTAATTAGTTTAATTTCTTCAGAGCAAAAATCATGGTTGTTTGTGTCCTTGTCCTCTCTAGACATGGTGGATATGTTTTTAAATACAATTTTCTAAGAATTATTTTTTGGGGGCCAAAAATCTGGTTCTTGCATCCTATTCTTGGATTGAATGTTCCTATTGGTTTACTCTCAACCTCATGTATGGCTCTCGGGTAAATTTTTGGTTTCATCTTTTCTCTTTGTATGACTTTCAATAACTCTGTGTTCTTCCTATTGTTTCTCAATGTCTTTTATGTGAAGGAAAGATTTTGTTTCTAGGAAGTAGTGTCAAATTTCTCCTCACCTCTACTGCAAACCTCATTCCAAGGTCCATCTGCCTATTGACAGAGGCCACTCCATTTGGTGCATGGTTAATATGCATGTCTTTTCTTTTGAATTAAGATTGGATGCGAATCAATTCTCAATTCCATTTTCATTAGTTCACCTTCACACTATGGATCATCATGATTTGATTGAGCTAAGGAGAATCTTAAGGTCTCACAAAGATATGGTAGAGGGAAATAGAGACTCTATTTCCTCTCTCATCACTAAATTCAATGATTATGAGCAATATTGTATGGTCCAAAATTCAAAAATCGTGAATATTATTTTGCAAGTCAAGAAGCAATTGGCCATCCTCAAGACCAAGTGCAAATTTCTCAAGAATTTGGTAGAAAAATTGAGCAAAGATGCGCACTTGATGGCTTCCAACTAAAGGATTTAATAACAATGGGAAAATAAAGATGAGAACATGATGATTCAGATGATAGAAACCATGGACAATGTAGACCAAGAACTAGAATGCAACAATACAGGATTGGATGAAGCAACAAGGCATTATACTTTTCTTTAGCATATATTTTTTAAATCAATCGGTATTCTAGGTGTTTTTTACAGAATTTACAATAGTAGATCCAACTAGAAAAAATTTCCAAAGGACATTAGTAAACTCTGTATAATGTTTTGGTTATATGTGGACAGTTTGGATCATGCAGGCTTTATGTATGTATCTTTAGCATTGTCAGCTCCGCTGCAACCATTTTTGATAATATAATTTTATCAGTTCCTGTTAAAAATAATAATAATAAATATTGTAATAAATTATTATTTTGTAATAATAATTATTATCATTTATAATATATAATTTAATATAATTTATAAAATATATTTGTAATATATTATTATTTTGTAAAAATAATCACACTTATTTATAATAGAAGAATTTAGTAACAATTAAAATACTTATAATAGATTATTACTTTGTAAAAATAATAATTATAATTGATTTCCCTCTTTCTCTCTAGTCATTCCTATCCTGGACTTTAATGGGGTTTCATCTTCAAGAGGTCACGAGAGGTTTATGGATGATCAGTGTATGTGTGGAGGTGATGGTTTGGGGTTGCATAGAGAAGGTAAGGCATCTCTAAATAATCACATAGGATTTTAGCTCATTTTTTGTGACCTTGTGTTTGGTGTGGTGATCATATCTATGAATCGTGGTTTATTGGTGTATTAGCTTCTTTTGTGTGGTGCTTGTGTTCCCTAGGATATCATGTCTTTCGATTAGGATAGGCCATGTTATCCATATTTTGGATGTGGTCAGGATTTGTTGTTCAACATGGTTTCTAACCTGTGTTTGCTTGATTGTTGGTATGACTCATGGTAGGGCTTTGGCCTTGGACTTGACGGTCATGACCTATGAGCACCATATCTCAATGGGTATTCAAGTTAAGGATGAGTGATGGATTGTAGTGGTTTTCTTACTCATGGGGTTGGCATGGTCTCGTTCTCTTTGTGATTGTCGTATGGTGCAACATGGCTCAAGTTTTATTGTTGCTCATGGTAGATTTAGGTTCAATGAGTGGGTTGGTTGTTGGTTCTGTTGGTTCTCCAATGCCTCTAACCATAGTTATATTTTGGGTGCCCTATGTTTTTTCCTCGACCATGCTGCCCCTTACAAGGGGGTATGGATCATGGGTTTTTTTCTATTATTATAGCATCAAGAGTGTGTTGTCCCCCATAAACTTTATCCACTAATCTTGGGGGACTATTTTTGTCAAACTCATGTTGCTCCCTTACATGTCGTTGGTGCTTTGTAGAAGGATGGTTTTAGATCTATTACTAACTCATTCAAGAGGTGTTTATTGATAGCTTACTCATACTTGCAAAGATTTATTTTTGTAAAATGTGTTTTTAACTACATGCCCTTTTTGTAAAATATATTTTTTTTAAATTTTAAAGAAAACATTTTAAAAAATAAAAATAACAATAATGAATTATAATTGATAATTTAATAATAATTTTAATACTTATAACATATTATTAAGTTGTAATTGATAATTTAATAATAATTTTAATACTTATAATATATTATTACTTTAGAAATTTTTAAAATTCATTTGATTAGTAATAATCTAATCACATATATTATTTGTTAAATATTATCATAATAAATAAATATGAAACCCATTTAAAATTTATTTAATAAATAATAAATAGTAATCATAAACTTTAACGATAATTTATCATAAGAAATAATCACATAGATTATTTGTTAAATATTATCATAATAAATAAATAAATATAAAACCCATTTAAAATTTATTTAATAAATGATAAATAGTAACCATAAAAATACACATAAGGGAAGAGTGAAATCATTTATTTGTTTTTCCAAGGTAATTGATAATATAATATAATTTCAATTTATCACTTAAAAAATAAATATATTTAGATGTTATTAAAGATATAAGTAAGATATAAATGATACAATTATTAGATGTTATTAAAGATATAAGTAAGACATAAATGATACAATTATCAATAGAATTGTATCAATCAAGAAATTGACTTCAAAATTAATGTAATTGGTTTAATAAAATCAACTCAATTATTTACATATTTGCACTAATAAATTAAGACAATAATTGATGTAAATGCATCACTAAATCGACATTGAAATTGTCTAAAATAAATTTAAATCAAAGTTTTTTCAATCTAAGTATTATCAATAAAATTGCATTAATCAAGAAATTGACTACAAAATTAATATAATTGGTTTAATACAATCAATTCAATTATTTACATAATTGCATCAATAAATTAAGACAATAATTGATGTAAATGCATCACTAAATCCACATTAAAATTGTCTAAAATAAATTTAAATCAAAATTTTTTCAATCTAAGTTTGTGTTATAGTTTTGGATGCAAAATTAATCATTCAACATTATTGTATAATCTAAAAATGATGTCAAAATTAATTTAAATTTAATTAAAAAAATAATAATAATAAATTTTTTAATTATCACCTTAATTACATTTAAAATAAAATAAAATTCCTAAAATGAGGAAATTTGACTTCTAACTATTTTGAACTTGATTTGGATGATAAGTTGGGAGTCAAATCCCAAAAATATTATATTTAAATGCATCTTTTTAATTTTTAAAGAAAAAAATTTAAATAAGCATGTAGCCTTATAATCCAATGAGTTGTCATTCATGCTAGCAACGATAGTAACCAAAAACAAAACCATAATTACCCTACTACGGAAAACTTGGGATGTGTAGTTTCCCATGGTTGAGGTTTGGTTAAGACAACACTCGAAAGTGAAAAGTTATGCGCCCCGCAATGAAACTTGAATTTATGGCATCAACATATAACATGATTTAATGGGTCAATTGTGATAGGCACATCTCTCTCATTTCTTAATGAAAATTTGTGCAACGAAAAAGCTCATGTCCAAAGATCAACACCATTAAAATATAGAGACCATGGTATAGTGGGAAACCTTGGAAAAAAAAAATCCACATTAAGATAATGTTCTTATGTATTAATCAACCAAAATCATAGCATATAATTTTTGTTGTAGATAATATTCAATGACCAATAATAACTATGTAATCCAAAAGAACATTGTTGAGTCCAACCTTGAAACAGAGCAATTTTAGCTTGGTCAATCAACATGAGGCCCTTCTTGGTCATCATATCAAGCACATCTTGTTAGCCTCAGCTAAATTAAAGCTAGTTTTCATCTCTATCTTTTGTTTTTGTTTTGTGTTAGACATAAATAAACAATGGAGTCCTTTTGGAATAAATACCTATTGTGTCAACAAATTTCCTTAATTATTTCTTTCACTTTAAGTTATCATTTAAAGTGAATGGTCGAATCTAAAAAATCACAAAAAGATGTAAAACAAAGCATACTCTATAAACATGTCCAAGTGAACTTTGTTGGTCGACCCCTTTCCTTTTAAAAATGATGTCTACATAACTCAAGCTAGTTTCTTTAGGCCAAAACCCTATTCAAGGAATGTGTTCTTTCTCCAATAAAATTTGGATGTGCATAGACATGCAAGTCTCTTTCCAAGTTAGAAACTAAGTATGCATATGTATGCAACCCTCTTATACATTAACAACTAGTTGTGTATAGACATGCAAACCCCAATTAAATGAACAACTATATATGCATTTCCTTCTAATTTAGTCATTAGGTGTACACATTGAACCTTCTTACCATTTGTGCTTGCCATATCTCATTGCCACTTATAATTTTTCAAACATTATATATTATGCTTCAACCTTATTATAAAATCATTATTTTTTAATAAAAAGGCTTTTGCAATTGGACTTTAAACTAATTTTTCCATGAAAAAAAGTTTTATATTATATATTTCAAGTGTGAAATCAAAATATACATAATATTGCCCATACATCCCTAAAAAATAACGGTCTTGTGGTTATCTTGCATAAAGTTATGTTTCTAACCTATCACTACATATTACATTCATCTTAGGCACTTGAAAGGTGGCATTCAAAAAGAGACTAAGGCAACATGTTATATGCTTGAAGGTTCCACACAAAAACATACCAAATCATATCTTAAAAACTTGACAGGAAAAAACCTTGCATTAGAACAAGGCTTTGACTGAAGTAGCAATCTAAGAACTTCCTCCTAATTCCATATCAGAGGGGAGACCCTCCTGCACAGTGATTACTTCTTTAGAAAGATGATCGGAAAAGAGTTGAATCCTTGATAGACATGAGAAAAAGAACTTCTTCAAAAGAACTTATTACCTCTAATCCTCGAATACTTAGTTTGTAATATGTTTTAAAGTTCAATTATCTGTTAGGATATTTAGACACTTACGAGTTAGTTAAGATCAACTTGGTCTAATGTGTCTTTAGGTAAAAGTGTGTTTCTTTAGTATGCATTTGTAGTTATGGAATCCAACGGTCATGATATGTTATAGACATAGAGTGATCAAATGGCTCATATTCTCCTCGATCTTAACGATTATATTGATATGCAGCTTGACACCCGATTAGTCCATGATCTCTATTTAAAGATCATTTAGGGTCATTCGATGATGATCGATTATGAGAAAATCTCTTGTAAAATATTTTTATTTTGCATTAATATATTGCCTCAAGTGGCCATGTTGGCTAGGGTCGTGAATTGTTTCCCTCTAGGGTTTTAGCCACGTAAAAGCATTGGTGTTATGATCTTTGATCTGGTTGTGTGAGTGGTTCCTTAAGGTATTCATCATGTGTTGGAATATCATTTTTTGTCGAACATGGTATCAAATCCCATTTGAAGACCCACTCCCGTTGTAGATCAAGATCTTGAACCTGTGTTGTCGCATTTCTGGGTTCTGGTATTTATGTGCATTTCTAGGCTAAGAGGATTGTTTCATTGCACTTGAAGCACCACTTTTAGTTGGAAACACTTTTTTCACTCGAAAAGGTTTTCTTTTTTCCAATATATGGCCTTTGTTTTCATATTCAAAGATATAAACTCTGAATACACCCTTTTTTACAGAGTTAATATTTTGGTTTTCTATTTTTATTCTGGGTTTTCTACTCTTTCTGGTCTACGTATTTTCTTTGTTGTGGGATCTCGGAAAATCAGAAATAGAGCAAAAAATGTTTTAATTTATGTGCATGCTCTTTGCTCTACGCTTTATGTAGGCTCAGCAAAGTGGAAACAGAGAGAAAACTTGCATTTTCCAGTTAATCTAACCCCATAATTGTTGAGATTCAGAAATTATTTTTTCAAAATTTCACTTGTTTTTATGTGCGACCGTGTTGATGTTTTTTTGCATGCAAATACAAATTTTTTGGGGTAAGAACGCACTTCGAGGCAAAGAGTGAAAAAAATTACTTCATCAAATTTGATCTATATTTTGCATTAGCTCACTTGGTTGAAATATGTTTTATTTAATAAGAGGTTTTGAGTTAAAGTCTTTCCTTTTTTAAGTTACTTTTTGGAAAAAATCATGCAACCTGAGTTATCTCATAACTTTATTGTAAAGGGCATCTTACTTAAATTATAAAAGTGTATCACTATAAAGTAATTTTAATATTCTTTTTATTTAAGTTAATTTTTGTATACGACTTTGCTCGGTACTCCATATTTTGTGTTTGCATCTACCTTTTATTCCACTGGAAAATCTCTAGGGTATTCTTATCAAGAACCCTCTCTTGAGTCTTTTTGTGATTCTTTGATTAGAGAGAAAGACAAGCTATTGCATCTTGGAGTGGTCAGCACTATAGGTACATCCAATAAATCCTTAGTATTATTCACATTTTGATGAATATTGTTTATTAATGGAGAATAATGCATAGGATGGGAGTGTTGATAGACATAAGTCCCAATTAGTTGTCAAAGAATTGTCTCAAGTTGAAGGAATTAACTATAATGAAACATTTTCCTTGTTGCCAAAATGAATTACATCCACCTTGTTCTGGCCCTTGCTACCTCACATAAATGGAAGGTCCATCAAATGGATGTTAAATCTGCCTTCTTTCATGGGGATTTACAAGAATAAATTTACATGGAACAACCTCTTGGCTATGTTCAAAATGACTCTAGTCTTGTTTATCACCTTAAGAAATATCTCTATTATCTTAAGCAAGCTCATGAATCTTGGTATGCTAAAATGGACAACTTTCTTCTTAACACTAGCTTTTCTAGATGTCATTATGACCCTAATGTCTATACCAAGAAAGTAGGAATCCATCCCATAATACTTTTCCTTTATGTTGATGACATTATCCTCACTGGTAGTGACCCTAAACTCTTAACCAGTGTGAATTATGGCCTTAAAAAGAACTTTGAAATGTCAAACTTGGGGTATTTTCATTATTTCCTTGGCCTCCAAGTATTGCAAACTAAGGAAGGGATTTCCCTTTCCCAGTCTAAGTATGCATGTGACCTTCTTTGTCACTTTCACATGAAAGATTATAAATTATCCCCTTCTCCCTTCCAATCTGGAGTCAAACTTGTTACCACCTATACTACACCTCATGAAACCCATTAGAAAGTAATAAAAAGGATACTTTGATATATCCAGGGTACAGTTCAGTTTGGGATACATTACAGTTCAGGGGGGATTTCTTTGTTGGTTGGTTTCACTAATTTGGATTAGGTTCAACGACCTTGATGATCGAAAGTCCATTGCAGGTTATTTTTTCAGCCTTTGTTTCAAACATGTCACTTGGGCATGTAAGAAACAACATGTTATTTCCCTTTCTTCGGCAGAAGTAAAGTATTGAGTAGCAGTTAATCAAAGTCAATAATCCTTGTGGCTTTCACATATCCTTTCAGAGTCTAGATTCCATTAGTAGCATCCTACCACCACCCTCTAGTGTGACAATCAAAGTGCCATCAAGCTCTCCAAATATCCAACTCAACATCAGCACAACAAACACAATGAACTACGAATGCACTTCATTAGAAAGTTCATTCATGATCAAGTTCTTGAAGTGCTTTTTTTCCTTACAAAAGATCAAGTTGTAGACATTTTCACAAAGTCTCTTATAGAAGCAAAGCTTTCCAAACTTCAATCTATGTTAGGAGTTTAAAAAGTTGCCATTAAGGGGAGATAGTCTCTAATGCCTCCTTCCTTCTCATATTGTGTCACCTTAGAAAATCCTTCAATCATATCCCAAGTTGTTCTTAAGGGGTGATGTTAGGATATTTAGACACTTAGGATTTAGTTAAGATCAACTTGGTTTAATGTGTCTTTAGGTAAAAGTGTGTTTATTTAATATGAATTAGTATGCATTTCTAGTTATGTAATTCGACAGAAACTATATGTTCTAGACGTAGAGTGATCCAACGATTCATATTCTCCTCAATCTTAACAACTATATTGATATGTGGCTTAACACCCTATTGGTCCATGATCTCCATTTAAAGAGCATTGAGGGTCTTTTGCTCATGATCAATTGTGAGAAACTCTCTTGCAAAATATGTTTATTTTGCATTAATATATTGCCTCAAGTGGCCACGTTGACTGGGGTTGTGGATTGTTTCCCTCTCATAGGGTTTTAACCACATAAAAACATTGGTGTTGTGATCTTTGATCTGGTTGTGTGAGCGGTTTCTTAAGGTGTTCGTCATGTGTTGGAATACCTTGTTTTTTCAAACTTTATCAATTATGCATAGATTATTTTCCCAATCTACCATAATCTTGGAGCCTCCAAAGACTTGCAATTTTGTAATGCCTTTATCAGCTACTATCTTAAAAAGGAACCACAAATCAAAGAGATTAGCACAATTTTTTGTGCCATACCTAGTTGCTAGCTTCAACTTAAAATAATGAGATTGGTTAAGGAAAAGTATAAAACTAGTCCCATAAAATATTGGAGAGCCTTCAAAGGTTCCATAAAAAAATCCCCAAGCTTGATCATAGTTAATAGAGGGTTCCTTTAGAACTCTTATTTCCTTTTCTTTTGATGCATTATAACAACCATCACAATCACTCATGATTTTATGTGCTACACATGTTGGACTTAGCTTAATACCTTGAAATATCATTTCATTCCTAGAAATCCAAATACCCCAAACCACATGACATGGTAAAGCCCCAAAGGATTTTTATGATCTGTCGATATTCCAAGAGTCAAAACACTCTTCCAAGGATCTATACTCCCACTTGTTTTTACCACTTGGAATTTGGAGGATTTCAAACGAGTATTTTCTAGAAAAGGCACAAGAAATAAACAAGTGATCCACAATTTCCAAGTTTCCCTTGCACATAAATCATCTCCCAGGACTCTACATGTTCCTTTTTTGAAAATTTTCCCATGTCATAATATTATTATCTAATGCTAACCAGAGAAAAAATTAAGTTTTTAAACGGTAGTCTAGCTTCTAAACTACCTACCACCACCAAACTCTTTATTTGGTTTAACCTTCTTTCATCATTGTAGAATAACCCAATTTTTTTGTATACTCACTAGACCTCGTATTTTTATACCATTTGATTAGGTCTTCATGATCAAAAAGTTGTATTGCAC
>JASDQU010010396.1:51255-61768 GCA_032191745.1 Picea mariana | reverse complement strand
CCAATGTTTATTGTTTCATCCTCCAAAGAATAAATCCCTTTGAAATGAATATCATTTAACAAGGCTTCTAACAACCTGAAATTTCCTTTACACCCAATCCAGGGATCTTCCCCTATTCTCACCTTATCACCTCTTCCAATCTTCCAGGCTACCCATTTTTAAATTAGAAGGAAATCCATTATCAAGGCTTTCCATACAATAGAACCCCCTTGAGAATACTTATTATCCTACCTGAATCATTCTTCAAAGGACAACATTCTCAAATATTTAGATTTCATAACCTTACCCCATAACCCTTCATTGTATATTAACCTCCAAAGACTTTTGGTAGCTAGGGCCTGGCTAAAAAGTGAATATTTTTAAGCCTCGTCCTCTATATTCCCTAAGATTTACCGCTTTTTTCCATCTCACTAAGGGAATAACTTCTTTCTCCCTCTTACCAGTCCAAAGGAAACTATAGCATTTTTTTCTTACCTTATTAAGAATGCCTTTTGCAATATGTGCAATAGATATCCAATGCATGGGTATACTTTCCAAAATAGCCTTCACCAAAGCTAATCTTTCTCCCTTAGGCAACCACCTATTACATCATAAATAAACTCTTGCTTCTATTTTATTATATATCCAAATCAAGTCATCATACTTGTAATCACTAAGCTTTAAGTTAAAGTATGAATATTTTAATCCGTTAAATAAATTCAAAAAATTCATAAGCAAAAAAGGGACCACTTGAGTTTTTACTTCTTAGCATTGAACAACATTATTAACTTCCTCATATGTATCTCCATGCCTATATCCATGTAATAAATATCCAAATTTTATATATCTTCATAACCTCACCAATAGATCCTTTACCAAATATAAGAACATCATCAACAAAAAGTAAGTGAGAAATTATTACAAACTAAAAAATTTTAACTCCTACCATTGATCCAACTCTTATAATCTCTTTGATCAACATACTTAATCCTTTGGCTACCAAAAGAGAGATAAAATGTGATAAATGACACCCTTGATGAAGGTATCTAAATGCATTGAAGAAACCGCAAGGAAACTCATTGATTAGAAAAACAAAGGAAGTTGATGATAAGCATCATGTTATCCACTCCACAATATGTTAATTCATACCCAACTAGAGCAATAAAAATCCAATGTATAACCAATTTACCTTGTCATATGCATTTGGTAAATATATCTTCATCAGCGCAACTAGAAGTTTTTGGATTTTTATTGAATGCTTAAATTTCTCTTCCAAAATAACACCTAACGAGATTCTTTCAACCTATTTTTAATTATTTTAGAAATCAATTTGTAAACCGGTTTACACAAAGACATGGGTCTATAATAATCAAAGCATTATGGGGCCCGCTCCTTAGGAATGAGGGCAATAAGACTAGAGCTGATTTCTCCCAAGACCTTCCCCGAACGTTTGGATTCCTCCACCATCGGCTCAAAGAACCCTAAGAAGAACTCTACTCTCCATCTGGACTTTTGGATCTTTTGAACAAGTTTAAAATTGACTTAATTTGTTCCTCTATTAATTTTGTTCTAACTCAACATCCATTTCATCACCAATGAGCCTTGGGAAAAGACTAATGATTTTCATAATTTCTCCAATGTAACTTTCTACCTCGGTTCTTTAAATAATTTTTTAAAATGCAACTTGCTATCCTCAGCATTGTCCTTGAAAGTACTAAATTTGGATACATTTGCTTTATTTATATCCCAATGGTATTCACATTCCTTCTATGGCTAGCATACTTATGAAAAAAAAAATGTGTTTATGTCCCCTTAAGCGAACCAAATGGATCTACTTTTAAGCCTCCAATCTATTTCCTCTTTTTCAGGTATAGCCTTATTTTTTTACTTGAAGGTCTTTTAAGGGTAGCATGTTCTTCTTCAGAGAAAACCCTAGCTTCATTATTTTTAAAAATATTTTGTATGCCCTTGTTTACTTATTTAATCTCTAGGTGATTCTTCTACTCATAAACTTGATCCCATTATACTACTTCCCTTTTTACCTTATTCAAGTTATCAACAAACTACTTCATAGCTAATATATTAATATTTCTATCATAATTTCAGGATTTGACCAAATCCTCTTCAGCTAACTAAGAATGGTTAAACTTAAAAGGGGTAAGAGGCTTCTTATTTTCATTTTCAATCTGGAGTAGGATCAGAAGTTGATTTGAAGAATCTCCCCAACCCTAGTTACGTCTGCCATTAATTATTCAACAAACATAAATCTATCCAACCTTTTAGAAATTCCTTCTCTTCCCTTCCTACCATTCCTATAAGTTGTAACTATTTCAATGAGTTCTACATCAATAAGCTTCTAAACTTCAAAAAAGTGATAGAAAAAAATTGACTAAGGGATTCTTCCTTGCCACTTCCCCCCAAATGTCTTCTAGGTTAAGGGTTAAATTTAAATCCCTCCAAATTATGATGTTGCCACCAATAAAGGTATCATCCTCTATGAAGCTTTCCCAAAATGTCTTCCTATCACCATAGGCCCACAAATATTTACTCTTCAACACACTTTCCCCAACTCCTTTGATCTAACTTCAATCTCTCTACCTACATGTAATAAATTAGAATAAATTGCAACCAAGTTAAAATTCCATCTTGAAACCATCCCTCCTTAAAGCCCTTCTGCACTAAGCGAATATAAGTTCCATTATCTTAGAAAAGAAAGAAAAAAATCCACTGCCTCATATCCCACAAACATTGTTTCTTGAAGGAGCAATATGTCAAGTTTATAAAGTATACACAATCTCTGTAGGGCTTGCTTCTTGTGGGCACCCCCATCCCTTTTGAAATTTAGTGAGAGAACTAACAATTAGGAGCCTCTTTAACGGTGTTCCTTGCTCTAAGGGACCCATAAATGGTTAGTTTATTCCCCTCCCTAACCTCTTTTTTTATATGAACTTGGATTTTGAAATGTTGGACTTCCTCACTACCAAAGATGGATTATAACCTACCCAATACCCTCTATGCACTTTGAGGATATGGGGCACTCTTTTAACCACCAAATTCACACCAATTGTTTCTTTGTGAACATATCTCAATATTATGTTATTAACTAACTACCATATGCAAACATGACAGTATAGATTTATGCAACATAGTGAAACCATTCAATTATCCATGATATCATAATTTGTAAATGCATGCTAACATAGGAAATTATAATTAAACAAACTGGAAATTACTTGGGAAACCCAATAGACATCCACGTGAATCCCAAGGAAAGCACACTCCCTCAGTCAGCTGGATTCTTGGAAGGTGCACTCTCTCATTTTATTGAAGGAGAATAATAATTGGGCACAAGTCCCAAGGAAGTAGTTGATCAAATCTAGTTAACTAGTTGTTAGAAGCTAGTTATAGTTTGACCGATTCAAGCCATCATGTAATAACAAGCATCTATATTAGACCACCTCCAATTATAAATAAAGTGATATTCATTTTTCTCTATGTTTTGGTGATAGTATTCATCTTTTTCTGTTTTAGGTAATTTCCTGAGTATTTCTATTGCAAATTAAATGGTATCAAAGCATTGATATGAGATGCTTCTGCTCTAGTGAGTCTCACGTAGAGAAAAATAAAATTATGGGTTGCTAGTGTTTTCACTCATCCAATATTTAGATCCAGAGGTGCACTAGGAGTGGCTCCACCCTCCATCTCTCTGGTAGTGTGCTAGGGTTTTCTCCAAGCCTCCATTGCCCAGTCCTTTGTGACGATTTCCAACTTCATAGGTGTACTCGAGGCTCATCACGCCCTCCATCCCTTCCAACACAATGTGCTAGGGTTTTTATCGCCCTCCATTGCTCAGTGCTTTGGTTTTAGGGATCTTTGACTCCCCCGCTCTTCTACAATTCGTGCCAGGGTGCACTAGCTTTTGCCACACCCTCCCCTCTCTTCCTGCATGCCTTCTATCATGCACTTGGCTAGGGTTTTCTAGTGTGCCCTCCCTTTTAGGATCCAGATGGTGTGCTTCAGGGTTGGATCCAAATCTAGGGTTTGGGATCCAAGGTTTTTCCATCTAGAGGATAGTGCGCTAGGGTTTACTCTAGACAATGTGCTTCAGGGTTTTCCCTCCCTCTTGGGCTACAACACCCTTTCTCTTTCGTTTTTAGTGCACTCTCCATTCTCAGTTCTTAGTTTATTCAGTATATGAAGATAATTCCTCTGCATAGAGACCCCTCCCCGAAGGATTATACATCTGGGAAATATTCTCCCATTCATTACTCGCCTCTTTCTCTGAATGAACTCATGTGGCTCTAGTGGATATCCCCAGCACCATTGCAGTTGAATACTCATTTCCGACTGCCTAAGTTTTTAGGGTATATGAATGGTGAGGTCGTTGAATCCTAGGTACAAACTCTATCCAAATATTTCAAGACCTGCCTAGGAATGACAGAAGAAGAGAATCTACATATCACCAATTTTCAATTGGAATGGATTGCTCAAGCTTGGTGGGACACCAAAATAGATATCTCATCTCTGGTGGAGGACTTGGCAGATCATCATGTAAATACCCATCCACCTATTGGTTCTTGGGATGCCTTTTGTAAAGAATTGTGGAATTTCTTATATCCCCTGAGGTACCGTCAGAATTTGCTAGCATGTTGGTTGCAACTCTGCCAACTCTCGGGCCAGTCAATCAAAAGCTACATTGTGGTGTTTACTAAGCTCCTCATTAAGTTGCAAATTTAAGCTCCAGAAGAGGTACTCATTGTTAAATTTAATTATGGTATTTTATTATTGTTACATAGAGCGGTTGATTTATTTGAAATCTCCCCCTTAGATAAGGCCTTTATTCGGGACTTGGTCATGGAAATAAATCTTGATCCTCACATTCAACCTGCTCTATCCAAAGTTGGCCCTTCATCAACTCCTTCTTCTCCTGCCTCTCCTACCTCTCCCAAGCCTAGCAAATGTTGTTCTTATCAAAAATCTCAATTTCACTCCTCAGTTGAATGTCATGTTCTTCATAATCAGAAGCACGTCAAGACTCTATTCATTGATGCTCTTGAGACCTCCTCAAGCACATCCCCCCCCCCCAAGCTAATCACCTTGGAGAATCCTACGGAGCCAAACCCCTCTCTCCTACTCATGGCCACTAATCCCTAGACTTCTTCATTGATTTCTTTCTTTACTCACAATTGTCAAATCAAGAAATCCCTAGCCATGCTCATCCTCGACAATGGTAGTCAAAAGAATTTGGTTGCTCAAGATTTAGTGAAGTTGTTGGTAGTTTCTACTACCCCCCATCCGGAAGCCTACCAATTGGGTTGGGTTTAGAAGAATGGTCCCCGTGTGATGGTGACCCTGTTTTGTGCCCTTACTTTTGTGATCGTCCCTTTCTGCGATATTGTTCTTTGTGATGTGTCTCCTTTGGATGATTACATAAATGTGATTCTAGGTTTTCATTATAAGGAACTCCACCACATTGTATACCATGCTTGCAATCATCAGTATCATATTCAAAAATATGGACGTACCTATGTCCTCACCTCAACCTCTCTGAAATCCACTGCCTTACTTTCCGACGAACCTATTGTTTGTCAAATAAATCTCAACAAATCCATTACCCTTTGTTTAGTGCGCCCTCTTAAACCAAATATCCCCTCTCACACCCTTCCTTCAAAAATGGTCCAAGTTGAGGATATTGTTTTACCTATAACTAGAGTCTTGCAAGAGGGAACTCATGATGGGAAGACACATGTTGCTGCAGAAATTGCATGTCTTCTTTAATCTCGACATGTTGATGATGTGTTGTGTGAAAGCATCCATTGTTCTAGAAATGTACTTTCCTTAGTTTCACTTCTTGTGGATGTCAATTTAGAAGATGATGCTACATCAAAAACATTAGATTCCCTTGCTTCATTAGCTAGGGTTAAAGGAGTGGTCACATATAGTCGTCCACCATGAGAAATTCTTATTGAATCTCCCTACAGTGTAGGGCCTCTTCTTTCATGTTTGTCTACTAGATCACCTCCATTGCATGAAAAAGATATAGAAATCCTTTCGAGGATTTCCCTAGATCAGTCTAATGGATTGGGAGACAGGATCAGTGGCACATTTGGATGTGTTGTTGAAATTGGAGGACAATTCATAAACTCTACTAACATAGAATTTAAATCAAGAGGAACTTCCCTTCTAATTTGTGTTGCAAAGGTGCACAAAGAAAAATCAATGGAAGCTCTCAATGAAGCTAATCTGAGCTTTGAGATTATACAATCTCTCATTTAAATGTTGGGATCTGGGAAATTTGACATGGGTTTGGATAATAACAGTCATGAAAGTGAAGTGGAGAGAGATAGAAATACCTTCAAAACAACTATAGAACGTCGAGAAAGTGCTTCAAATATTGAAAATTTTACAGCTACTACTCCAGGGAGCTCTGTAGCTATATGGTTACTTTTTGTAATAGCATCTCATGATAGCAAAAGCAAGTTTTTTATAATGGAGCCTCGTGCAATAGAGATCCTCACAAAGATAATTTCACATTTTTCCTCTAAATTTGTGTAGACTAACAGTGAAGAAAATGTTAGTATATGGGTATGTGCTCTCTTACTGGCAATTATATTTCAAGATAAGAAGATAATTTGTGCACCTGCAATAATATGAGCCATCCCTACATTTGCAACTTTACTGAAATCCGAGGAAACTACAAACAAATACTTTTTTGCACAAGCTCTAGCTAGTCTGGTCTATAATGGTAGCATAGGTACTTTGCTTGTTGTAGCTAATTCTGGAGTTGTTGATGGACGTGTACCTTTACTTGGTTGTGTTGAAGTAAACATCTCAAAAATTTTAAAATTGTCTGAGGAATTCTCGTTGGTACACAATATAGACCAATTAGCTCTTGAGTGATTGTTCAGAGTTGATGATATCAAGGTTGGCGCAACTTCTCACAAAACAACACCTACCTTGGTTGAACTATTGAAACCCATTCTAGATCTTCTAAGTGCTCCTTCCTTAGCACTAGGGATTTTAGTTCAACTTGCATTAGATAATAATTCAAACGAGATTGAAATGGAAGAAGTTGGGGATATAGAAGCCTTAACAAAGTATTTCTCTCTTGGTCCTCAAGATGTTATAGCAGAATCACTAGTTGAATTATTAAGGATTATTTTTAGTAGTTCTAAGAAACGACAACATGAATATGTTGTTGGAGTTGTGAATCAAATGGTTTCATTAGTATGCTTGGGTACTAGGGGATTAATATATAGTGCAACAAGAGATTTGGAAGGTATTTTTACAATAGACCACATTAAGGTTGGGGAAGCAACCATGCATGTTCTCCAGCCTCTTGTTGAAATTATTAGCTCTGGGTTAGAAAATGAACAATGTGTTGCAATTGTTGCATTGATCAGGGTGTTGTTTGAAAATCCTTCAATAACGCTTGTAGTTGTTGATGTTGAAATGAATTCAATGGATGTGTTATGCCGAATTCTCTCCTCGAATTGCTCAATGGAGATGAAAGAGGATGTTGCAGAGTTATGTTGTGTTTGTTTTGGATATTAAAGAATTAGATATACACTAGCTACATCTGGATGTGTTGAACCTATGGTTTCTCTTCTTTTTACAGAGTTTATTCCTACCCTCCTTGTTGTAGTTTGTTCTCTTGGTGACCTATTATATAATGAACAACTAGCAGATCTAATTGCTTTACATGGTTTCATTGTTCCACTTGTTGGACTTCTATTTGTTGGGAATTATCCTCTTCATGAGGTTTCTATAAGTGCCTTGAAAAAGTTAGGGAAATATTGACCACTTTACAAGCTTGATATGATCACATTAATTGACACTCGCTATACCACCACTCTTCATCAACAACATACCTCTTACCTTGTTGGGTGCATAGGCCAAACTTCTGCTCAGGCTAAATGGTTTTCGGAAGCTACCATGCAAAATCATTTTCTTCATTTGCTGACGAAAGTAGGGACACTTCAAATATTAAATAGGGAGGAATTAGGCAACCCAACAGACATCCTTGTGAATCCCAAGTAAGGTGCACTCCATCAGCCAATTGGATTCTTGGAAAGCGCATTCTCCCAGCATATTGAAGGAGAAGAACAGTTGGGCACAAGTCCCAAGGAAGTAGTTGATCAAATCTAGCTAACTAGTTGTTAGAATCTAGTTGTAGCTTGACTTATTCAAGCCATCATATAATAACAAGCATCTATATAAGATTTCTTCCTATTCTAAATAAATTGATGGTCATTTTTCTCTCAGTTTTGGTGATAGTATTCATGTTTTCATGTTCTAGTTAATTTTTTTATTATTGTTATTGTATATCATTAATGAAAAACAATTCACAAGTACATTCAGTAAAACTTAAATGTCTGGAAATTGTCCACCAAGTGGCTACAAAAGAGGGACGTTCCACCCAACCATAGGCTCCTTGTTGCACAAATTCTCTCTTCAATAGAGGCCACCCCGAGTGATCCGGGATCTTTTCGTCAAGCGACTTATTAAAGAATTGTATTAAATGAGCATAAACAAAAGTACATCATAAAGAAGGAAAAGATCAAAAGGAAAGATACATAATCATGAAATATGAACACAAAGAACTTGATAACGGAGTTCGTCCCTGGTGGACTACATCTATGGGTCCTGCTCTCAAATGGGTAGGTCTTTTTATTAACTGCACAAAAGAATTGGGAAAAATACATAAGTATACCTCATTCTGGAGTTAAGCTACAACATCTTTGCTCAAATCAGAAAACTAACACCACCACTGCATTTGTGGTGTCGTTTTACCTAAAAATTATTGTCTCCACGCCTCAATTTGAGTCGGACACTTTCAGGCCCAAAATACACCCCTGCCTCATTTTATGTGCCACTACTCTTGTAATTAATAACTGAAAATATCGAACCGCATGCCAAAATCTTGAAAATTGCACCCAAATCCATACCGTACAGATGCGCTTGGTCTACCTCTCATGTTGTCTCCCAAAACACTGATCCAACCCCCTTTTTATACAAAAATATAGGCAGTTACGAATAAATGTGTTTGTTGGTGCGTTGGTTGGTGGATGCTATTTAGGGCGGTAGTCTGGCAGAGGTCTCGGGGTCGAATCCCATGGGCCTCCCCTTTTTGGCTCCTTTGTTGAAACTTCCACCATATCTGGCAGTGGTTGTTACGAGAATGGTAGCGGTTAGCCACATCTGGAGGACCGACGGATATACCACTATATTTGGTGGAACTGCCACCATATTTGGCAGATGACATATATATATATTAAACTTTCAGTCACGAGGTGTCATTGTGCATTTGCACGCTGCCACATGGCATCCCATGACTGGGCCACGTGGAAGCCAATCATTGGCCCATGTCACCTCACTTGCATAGTCATCCTGCCACCTATCGTATGGATTCCATGTGTCCTGTACGGACTCTATGAATGCCACATGGCACTTTTTCATTGGTCCACGTGTCGGCCTGAAAATTCCAAATTTGAGTGACATGTGGCGGCCTTTGGTGCTTCCACGTGGCATGTTGATGTCATCATGACAGTGTCGCCTTATGCGCTTTCCACGTAGGTTGTACGGACACTGACGTCATCTGTACTGATGCTTACGTCAGTAGTACGGATGTTGATTGGGCTAGGTTGACCAAAACTTTGACCTCTTATATCTTTTGATCCATAACTCTGTTTGACAAGTCGTTTGCATCGTTAGAAAGCTTGTGACATGCTTCGTGATCATGCTATTTTCACTGAGTTTTGGGAAATTTGAATTTGTTCCCTTTTATTGTCTGCTAAATCCATTTTGAGCATCCTGAGTTACTTCTTTGAGTTCTAAGTTGTTCTTAGCCTTCTCTGTGTTAGAAAAACAGGACAGCGGAGAAATAAAATAAAACAAATGCAGAAACAAAACACAGAAGATACACAATACAAGAGAGACACAGATTTACGTGGTTCACCCAATGTGGGCTACGTCCACCAGATAAATTGTCAGGTCCTTCCTTTATTATTATCCAGCAAATGAAGGGATACAACCTACAGCAAAACCCGTTGTAACTTCCTCTTCTTTCTCTCACAGTCTCCTCTGTCAGAATACAATACTCGCCATAATGCATAGCCGCAATACATTTCCCTCATAACAGAGGGTTGCATTCTAGGGCAAAAAACCCTAACATAATTTCTACCGTTAGATCTGCGACCTTATAGTGAACGGTCCAGATTTACAATGAAATTACAATAACATTTTCAAGGCAATTTTTCCTTCAAGGGCTTCGCCCCCGAACCCCCCAACCGGGGGGATAGGCCACCCGGACCCCGCAGAGGGGGTACCCCCCCTCTGCACTCCCCCGCGTGGAAGAGTGTACATACTTCTAGGGTGTAAAGTCTTCATGGGGTATAAACACAGCTGAAAGCAAGGACCTCTGAATCAGGAACATAATCAGGCTCCACAACCAACAATCTCCCACTTGGAGACTGATCTCAACAACTCCACCACTACTATATATGTTGGACTCTGAACCTTCTTGGACCTGGAA
>JASDQU010010395.1:129841-141109 GCA_032191745.1 Picea mariana | reverse complement strand
ATGTCTGATTTACTGGCACTTACAGCTTCCAAGTGAACCAATTTCATGCTTCTAATAAGGGCATCAACCACCCTATTCTCCTTTCCTTTGATATGTTTGATTTCAAAATCAAACTCATTAAGGAGATCCATCCACCTATCTTGTCTTGCATTGAGTTTTGGTTGGTCAAAAAAATATCTCAACCCACTATGGTCTGTCATAGGAACAAATATTCTACCTAAGAGGTAATGCCTCCACATTTTAAAAGCATGCACTATGGCAACTAATTCCACATTATGGGTCACATAGTTGACTTCATGCTCATTCAATTTTATGGATTCGTAGAACATCACACGTCCTTCTTACATATTGACTCATCTGAGCCCTTCCTTCCAGGCATCTGTACACACAAGAAAGTCCTTGTTTGGGGATGAAATATTCAACACATGTGCATTGGTTAGAAGGTGCTTCAACTCTTGAAATATTTCTTCACATTCTTATGTCCAAATGAATTTAACCTGCTTTTTTTGAAGGGAGGTTATTGGGAAACCAATCTTGGAGAATCCCTTTATGAACCTCCTATAGTATCCTGCTAGGCCCATAAAAGATATGATATCAAATACATCCTTTGGGGTAGGCCAATCCATTATGGATTTAATCTTGTTAGGATCAACATCCATTCCTTCCTCAATATTAACATGGCCTAAGTAATGGAATTGTTTTTGGAAAAATTCACACTTACTAAGCTTAGCATAGAGCTGATGTTCTCTTAGTACTTGGAGTACTAGCTTGAGATGTTCTTCATCCTCTTCCCTATTATTGGAATAGATTAGGATATCATCAATGAAAACCAACACAAACCTATCCAAGAAATTTCTAATTACGTTATTCATTAAGCACATAAAAGTGGTTGGTGCATTGGTAATCTCAAATGGTACCACCACAAATTCATAGTGACCATATCTTGTCCTAAAGGTTGTCTTGTGGATGTCTTCATATTTAATTCAGACCTGATGGTATCCAAACCTCAAGTCAATCTTGGAGAATATTTTAGAACACCTTAATTGGTCAAACACGTCATCGATCCTTGGCAAGGGATACTTATTCTTGATGGTCATATTATTGAGTATTCTATAATCTATGCACAATATGAGTGTGCCATATTTACTTTTCACATACAAGGTTGGTGCTCCCCATGGAGACACACTAGGCCAAATGTTTCTTTTGTCCCACATCTCCTTCATATTTAGTTTGAGCTCAACTAGCTCTGGTGTACTCATTCTATAGGGTGTTCTAGACATTGGCACCACTCCCGGTACAAGTTCTACTAAAAAGTGAATATCCCTTCTTGGAGGTAGACCTGACACCTCTTCTGAGAATACATATTTATATTCTCTTAATATGGAATGGTCCTCTAGGGCAGGTTTTTCGTTCTCAACATAGTTCAACACTTGTATTGGATACATGGGACATCCCTTTCTACAATACTTCTTCACTTGGAGGGCTAATATTTGTCTCATTGAGATAGGATTTTGAATCCCTTATAGAATTACCCTTCTTCCTTTTTAATTTTCACACTCAAGGGTTTAACTGTAATAGTCCAACTTGGTTTTATGGGTAGCCAACCAATCCATTCCATTCAACGGTTCATAAGATCCTAAAGTAAGTATGTTTAGGTTTGCTTGGGTGAGAAATCCACTTATAATGAATTGGCATGCTGGTATGAACTCTGTTACTTTTCTTTTGGTTCTAGTGGCTAGTTGTACCAACCATGATTTAATAGGTTTAACTCATTGCAATTTACATTTCTCAATAGTTTGAGGGGAAACATAACTCAAATTAGAACCAGGGTCAATTAAAATGGAAACATGATATTTGGAAATCGTACCTTCCATCTCCACCACTAAATCTTGGTGGTCAACTTGTCTATTATCTAAGGCTGCATAATATTGTGGAATGCTCCTAGCCACATCATTGACTATGGTAGCCTCTTGGACTTTGTAGACCCTCTTATTGTTTTGTTGCCTATGCAGACAGTCCCTCAGCAGATGCTCCTCTCCACAACCCCAACATTTCAAGGGTTATCTCTTTGTGTTATGAGTCTTACTTTGAAATTCTCCAAATGGTGTATTTCCACTCTAGGATGGAAAATTTTTCTGATACACACTTCTATTATGAAGGCTCATCCTAGAGATCTTCCCATATTTATTAAATATCGAGGATTTAAACCCCTTCTTGAATCCCGAATTGTTTTTCTTCTTCCATTCTTCATGGGGTTTTGTCTTATTCTTGAATTTCTCATAGAAATACCTTGCCTTTCGATTAGTATCTTCTAAAGTCTTTGGCTCATAAAAATCAATCTTGTCCTGGTAGGACTGAGGTAATCCACTAATAAATTGTTGCATCTTACATTTTCATCCTTTATGTAGGGAACATACCTCATCAGCTAGAGAACTTTGTTGACATATTAATCTATGGTGAGTTGTCCCAGCTTGAATTCATAGAACTCGGTCTTCCCATCAAAGTACTTTTCTAACATATACTTCTTATTGAAGGATTTCTCAAATTGTTTCCATGACAAGTCCTTCACATTTCTAAGTTCCTCCCACCAAATGGAAGCTTCCCCATTCAGGTTGAAAATGGATATCCGAGCCTTTAATTTTTAAAGTAGTCATGGACTGTGAAGTACTTCTTCAAGCCGATTAGCCAAAATTCTGCTTCTTCCCCCTTCTTAATTTCTCCATTGAAGGTGGGTGGTTTGGATTTCTTGAAATATTCAAGGTCGTGACTCTTGGAATGTTTCCTTTTCTTTCCTCTCGTTTGAGAATGGGAACTAGTTTTTCCACTAGAATATTCCTTAGAGTTGTCAGTTTCCTCAGAGGAATATTTTGGTGAATGTCTCTTGGCCCCATGTTGGGCCTTCCTTGAGGTGCTCCTCCTGGTGTGGACACTTTTCGGAATATGATTTTGTATCTCAGGTGGACTTGGATTTTTCTTAGTATGAGGCATGTCCATATGACTAGCAGCTGGACCATGTTGCAGTTTCCTTTTTATATCTGATAGACTTTGTAGTAGGACCACATTAATTTCAGTCTTCTTTTCCTACTCCTTTATCAACCTTTCATTTTCATCCTTACAACTTTGTAATTATGCCCTGAGGCTTCTTACAGTTTTGGCCAAATATGGATGGGTTTCCACTACCCTCCTTTCATCAGATTATTCATATATATTGTAGGATCTCTCCCCCAACTCATGGTGTGTCACCATTCCTTACATTGTAGTTTTCCTGTTGTTCACTATCTTCTTGAGTGATGATAAATTTTTTCTATTAGTTATTAATCTACCAATTCATGAGAAACACATATCATTGCAAAGTGAAGAGATATTTTTATTTGGAAACATTAGCAACATACAGTGCATAATTCCAAAACATCTATCAACCGTAAAAGGTTTCATTCCTCTCTGTAGTAGAGATTTAGATAAGTTTCTTATAGAAGGGGGGATAAGGTAGGGTGTTACCCCATAAAGTTATATGATAATATTTTTATGCTACTCGTGCATGATCCCAAGCATGCCAAGTTTTGTTTCCATGCTCTGATACCAATTTGTAACACACCCGACCCCTAAATACCCTTTCTAGGTATGGGGCATCAAATATTTTCTCATTCAAATAATATCAAATCATCTCTCTAAGGTCTTCATCCTCTTCTACTCATCCGTAGCTTTCTAACAACTGTTACCGGATCTAATCTGACTTATGGTTTGCAAGATACGGCCTCCCAAAGCTATCTGGCGTTATTAGTTGGGGTCTTTGGAATTCAATGCTAAACACCCCTTTTGTTACTACACGCATACTCCTCGAAGTCCCTAAATCTCTCCACATGGCCTTGGCCATTCAACAATCGATGTTCGACATTGTACATTGAACATTGGTGCTTGGCCTTCGACGTTTAGCATTCGACGATCGATGTTGAACCTCCCTTTTTCATCGTTCAGAAATCAGTGATCGATGTTCTACGTTGAATTTTGGTGTTCGACATTCAGCGTTTGATGATCGACGTTGAACGTCCCTTTTCTAGCATTCAACGTTTGACATTAATGTTGAACATTTCAACATTCGGAAATCAATGATCGACGCTCTACATTGAATGTCCATGTTCAACGTTTGACGTTTGATGATCGACGTTGAATGTGCCTCTACTATACTACACCCCAAATCTTCTGAAATCCCGAAGTCCCAAATTCCCAATCGCATCACCAATGATGTTTTCTAGGCGACCACAAACTAGAGGTGAACATGCGGCAATGGATAGGGGTGTCATGTGTCCTCATTAGGGGGTGACACGTGTCATTCTCTAAAAGGCATAAGAGGTCTGCAAAACTTCCATATTGCGGTGACATGTGTCACCTTATTTGCATGTTCAGGTCACCCTGGATGACGTTAGTGAGCAACATCAACTCTAGACAAATGGTCTTCCAAATTCCTTCAGATCTCACAGTCAATATCTATCCATGTAGATCCATAGATCCATGGCTCTCATTTCTTCACAACTCTGGGAACTTATTAACTCATCACATCAGGAATCCCCTGGAGAGACAATTCTCTATACTATCAAATCTAGCGCCATGTGCACTCTACCTGTCAACGGTTGAGATTTACTTCATTGTTCACGACTTCAGGAGTCTTGACACCTTGAATACTCTTGGCCAAGTTCCTCTGGAGTACCAATTCTCTAGACTAATGGATCTCCTACCACGTGGCCTCTCATCCAATGAATCAAGTCGAATGAGTGACATTTGACAGAGGACAAGAGGGTGCCACACTTTGCTCCATGATGCATCCTGGCTGGTTGGGAGGCTAAGAGGGATTGTGAATGGAGTCCTAAGATCGAAGGTTGAGAGGGATTCCTAAGGATTCGAGGATCGAAGGTCTACATCACTTTGTAACTTCTACATTCGAGGGTTCAACATATATCTTCTATCTTCCTCTTTGGAATTCCAAATATCAGAACCACGCTCGATATATCACCATGTGCACCTAGCATTCACGGACAGGATTTAATTCAGTTTGTAGAGCTTCGGGGAAACTCGTGCGTCCTTATGTCTACACAATGATATTTCTGAATACCCAAACTTCCAGATATCTGTTGATCTATAGACACACATCCCTCTATTCTCAATAGTCAATATTAACTTAGCGACTTCGACATTCGGGAGTTTCGGCACTAGACCACCCCTATTCTCCCGAATGAAACTTCACCGAAGTACTTAGCACTACCCATTCCCTAAGTCTGATATAAATATTGAGAGAGATATCCATTGGATTCCCTTATCCATGACCCTCATCAATTCATGACTCCAGCCTTCGGCTAATTTCAAGGATTGGGAAGTCATAAGTCCCGAAGTCTCGAAGCCAAATTAGCTTCACTCCCTTTGGGTTTAGCGAAAGGGTTTCCAACCCTGGGTCATATGGAATCAAATCGAGGTTTAGGCTCTACACTCAGATCTTATCTGAGAATTAACTTAGGCCATGGGTATGAGCCCTTGGTCACATAGGTGAAATGTATGAAGGAAGTGCCCTTCTTCCAAAGAGTTGAACTTGACATTCCTGCTAAGGTAGACTTAAAGGATTGACAGGACTTAGGCGTTTCAGTTAATCCTACTCCAATTCTCCTGCGGACTCACATCCCATAACTCTCTAGTGGCTATACTGAGGTATATAGAAGGCCATGTAAATATATAGTAAAATTGAGCATTTTTAATAACTATTCAAACATTGTAAAACTTAAATATAAACAGAGACGTTCAATCATCACATCTAATGTATTAAACAAAGTATGAAAATAATTATCAGAACTGGAAAATGTGAAGCGACTGTTGAAAGGGGTGCCTATTTACACCCAACCATAGGCACAACCACTCCTGATGGATTTACCACTAACTACCCCCGAGCTAGACCATGATGCTTTGAAAGAGATTCTTTCTCCTTGCTCCACAACAGTCAGGGACAAAGGTTACTCTCCTTCTCCCACATGAACTTGGCGACTGGTTTTCTCTACTCCAAGCAAGGAGGTCTACATAAACACTTCCTCAGTCACTATTTATCCTTGTTTATCATATTGTATTGAAACTATGCCCATGGATTCTTATAGCCAAAATGAGCTCGCTTCTCAGTTTTCCTCTCAACTCTAGATTCAAACAATGCTCTCTTCTCTTCTGGAGATTGTTTTCTCTACTCTTGTTTCTTGCATATCTTCCTCTGTCCCCTGAATTACTTACTTTCTTACCTTCCTCAACAAGTTTGCATGGGTCTAAATCCCCAACTCGTGGTCAGGCCTGGATGCCTTACAGATGGGTACCCTACCCCATCTCCTCATTAACTCCCGAGGAGGGCCTTCCAACTACCAGCTGACTGGTAATTCATTTCTAGGTCAGAGGAATGTTGAGAAATTACACCTAATAGGTATTGGTTTGGTGAGGGTCATATCAACCATTTTTAGTTTCCCTCACCATATCTCTCATAGAATCCATGTCCTATCTTGGAAAAATTCCCCCCTTTCATCAGTTGTGTAACACATAACCATTTTATATTAATAACAAAAAATTCATACATTGACCCTTTTATACAAAGGTTCATCAAATCTAACATTTACACATATTTAGTCTACCATAGTCTATTGGCCAATTATAGTTATATTTACAAAATGGGGGAAACATAGGTATTACAATCCCCTCCCCTTAAAGGAACATCATCCTCGATGTTCTATATATCGATGTGCTCTGTATGTACAGAAGTAAAAAAAAAATGGATATGCATGTTTCATGGCATCCTCCATTTTCCATGTATCCTTATCTAGACCAAAGTGTTTCCACTACACCTTGACCTGTGTAATGGTTATGTTCCTGAGTGGGGTTTCCTTCTTGTCTATTATGCATTGAGGCTCTAGCAGGAATTCTCCCTTTTATTCCACCTAAATAACAAACCAACCAATAATATGATTAGAATCATGTACATATTTCTTTAATAACGAAACATGGAAAACATTATGTGCCTTCACGGTGGGAGGAAGTGCTAGACTATAGGCTACCGGTCCCACTCTATCCAAAAATTCAAAAGGTCCACAATACCGAGGGTCCATCTTGGCACAAGCTCCCATCCTCAAATAGATTTTTCTGGGTCTAACTTGGAGATGCACATGATCCCCTGCTTTGAATTCTCTAGGAGTTCTTTTTCTTTTTGCAT
Organism: Picea mariana; assembly: GCA_032191745.1. Taxonomy (NCBI): domain Eukaryota; kingdom Viridiplantae; phylum Streptophyta; class Pinopsida; order Pinales; family Pinaceae; genus Picea; species Picea mariana. The sequence continues at coordinate 133,887 of JASDQU010010395.1, read as the reverse complement.
AGCTCTTCTGTCTGTCCTAGGCTATTTTCATATTCTATCTAATATGTACTTACTTTTTGTTCCATTTCCTTTAGCATATACGACCTGATTGTAACTCTATCTACTGATTTGTTCCAGCTGATTGGAATGTTGCATTGCCTTCCATAGAGGGCTTCAAAAGGGGTCATTTTTAATGACTCTTGATAGCCATTGTTGTAGGAAAAATATACCAGTGGTAGGTAGTCCTACCACTTCTTGAGTTGATGCATTAAATGCATCCTCAACATGTATTCTAACAATTGGTTATCCTCTATGTCTGCCCATCAATTTAAGGGTGATAGGATGTACTATAGAGTAATTTTGTTTCAAAATCAACAAACAAATATTTCCAAAAGTTTGAAGTAAATTTTGTATCTTTGTTGGATATAATTTCCTTAGGAATGACATACAGTCTAAATATCTCTTTCATGAAAATATTGGCAGTATCTATTTCCTTAAAATTTGACTTGATGGGAATGAAGTGAGCAACCTTGCTCAGTTTTTCCACAACTACCATGATGGAGTCATTTTGTTTGGTTTATTTTGGTAACCCTGTGATGAAATCATGGAGATGGTTTCCCATTCCCATTCGAGAATTGGTAGGGGCTACAACAACCCTACTAGGTGCCAGTTCTCTTCCTTGACTTGCTGACATTCTAGATACTTAGCTAGGTAATCAACTATGTCATTTTTCAGTCCGGGCCAATAAAATAGTTTCCTAGTGGCCGTGATCATTTTCTGATAACCAAGATGACCAGTATATGGTATTTTGTGTAGTTCATCCATTATGAACCTCTTCAAGTCATCACAATTTGGAATATAAAATCTCCCCTTGTAAGTTAGCAGGCCGTGATTAAACATCTGATAGCCTTCGTATTTCAGCCCTGTGCACTCTTGCTTTAGGTATGATGTCACAATTTTGAAAAATTCATCTTTTTCTTGTGAAGTTTTGAGTCTCTCTTTGATGTATGATTCACTAGTGCTTATAGCTACCAAGTGAACCACTTTCATACTTATACTAAGGGAATCAACCACCCTATTCTCCTTTCCTTTGATATGTTTGATTTCAAAATAAAACTCACTAAGGAGAGCCATCCACCTATCTTGTATCGCATTGAGTTTTGGTTGGTCAAGAAAATATCTCAACCCACTATGGTCTGTCATAAGCATAAATATTCTACCTAAGAGGTAATGCCTCCCAATGTTTAAAGCATGCACTATGGAAGCCAATTCCACATCGTGGGTCACATAGTTTACTTAATTCTCATTCAATTTTCTAGATTTGTAGAAAATTGCAAGTCCTTCTTGCATAAGGACTCCTCCAATTCTCTTACCAAGGGAGTATTAGCTTGAGATGTTCTTCATTCTCTTCCCTATTCTTGGAATAGATTAGGATACCATCAATGAAAACCAACACAAACCTATTCAACAACTTTCTAAGTACGTTATTCAATAAGTACATAAAAGTGGTTGGTGCATTGGTAAGCCCAAATTCCACCACCACAAATTCATAGTGACCATATATTGTCCTAAAGGTTGTCTTGTGGATGTCTTCATTTTTAATTCGGACCTGATGGTATCCAGACCTCAAGTCAATCTTGGAGAAGATTGTAGCACCCCTTAATTGGTCAAACAAGTCATCGATCCTTGGTAAGGGATGCTTATTGTTGATGGTCATCTTATTGAGTTGTCTATAATCTATGCACAATCTGAGTGTGCTATATTTCTTCTTCACAAAAAACGATGGTGCTCCCCATGGAGACACACCAGGACAAATGTATCCTTTGTCCCACATCTCCTTTAGTTGTATTTTGAGTTCAACTAGCTTTGATGTACTTATTATATAAGGTGTTCTAGAGATTGGAACCACTCCTGGTACAAGTTCTAATGAAACATCAATATCCCTTCTTGGAGGTAGACCCGAAACTGCTTATGGGAATACATCTTTACATTCTCTTAATATGGAATGGTTCTCTAGGCTGGGTTTTTCATTCTCAATAGATTTCAACACTTGTATTGAATATAAGGGACATCCCTTTATGCAATACTTCTTCACTTGGAGGGATGATATTTGTCTCACTGAGACAAGATTTTGAATCCCTTGTAGGGTTACCCTTCTTCCTTCTTCATTTTCACACTCCAAGGTTTTATTGTAGCAATCCAACTTGGTTTTATGGGCAGCCAACAAATCCATGCAAATCAGTAGGTCATAAGATCTTAAAGGAAGTATGTTTAGGCTCTCTTGGGTGGGAAATCCATTTATAATGAATTGGCATGTTGATATAACCTCTGTTACTTTTCTTTTGGTTCCTGTGTCTAGTTGTACCAGCCATGATTTAACAAGTTTAACTCATTGCAATTTAAATTTCTCAACATTTTGAGCGGAAACATAACTCAAATTAGAACCAGGGTCAATTAAAATGGAAACATGATGGTTGGAAATCGTACCTTCCATCTACACCACTGAGTCTTGGTTGTCAACTTGTCTATTATCCAAGGCTGCATAAATTTGTGGCATGCTCCTAGCCACATCATTGACTATGGTAGCCTCTTGGACATTGTATACCCTCTTATTATTCTGTTTCCTATACATAAAATCCCTCAGCAGATGTTCCTCTCCACAACCCCAACATTTCAAGGGTTCTCTCTTCGTGTTATTAGTCTTACTTGGAACTACTCAAAATGGTTTGTTTCTACTCTAGGATGGAAAATTTTGCTGATACACACTTCTGGTAGGAAGGCTCATTCTAGAGATCTTCCCATGGTTCTTAAATCTCGAGGATTTAAACCCCTTATTCTTGAATCCGAAATTGTTTTTCTTCTTCCATTCTTCATGGGGCTCTGTCTAATTCTTGAATTGATCATAACAATACCTTGCGTTTCGATTAGTATCATCTAAAGTCTTTGGTTCATCAAACTTGATTCTATCCTGGTAGGACTTAGGTAATACACTAATAAATCATTGCATATTTACTTTTTCATCCTTTATATAGGTCACATACCTCATCAACTCGATAAATTTATTGATATATTCATCTATGGTGAGTTGTACCAACTTGAGTTCATATAAATCCTTGGTCTTCCCATCGAAGTACTTTTCTGATAGATACTTATTTTTGACGTATTTCTCAATTTTTTTCCATGACAATTCCTTCTCATGGATTCCTTTCACATTCCTAAGGTCCTCCCACCAAATGGAACATTTCCCATTCAAGTTTAAAATGGCTATCCAATCCTTTAAGTTTTCATAGTAGTCATGGACTCTGAAGTACTTCTTCAAGCCAAGTATCCAAAATTATTCTTCTTCCCCCTTCTTAATATCTCCATCGAAGGTGGGTGGTTTGGATTTATCGAAATCTTCAGGGTCATGAGTCTTAGAATGCTTCCTCTTCTTTCCTCTCGTCTGAGAATGGAAACTAGTTTTTCCACTAGAAGAGTCCTTAGAGTTGTGAGTGTCTTCAGAGGAATATTTCAGTGAATTTCTCTTGGCCCCATGTTGGGCCTTCCTTGAGGTGATCCTCCTAGTGTGGCTACTTTCCGGACCATGCTTTTCTATCCCAGGTGGACTTGGAGTTTTCTTAGTATGAGGCTTGTCCACATGATTGGCAACTGGACCATGTTTCCTTTGTATCTAATAGAATTTACAGTAGGAATGCATTAATTTCATTGTGCTTTTCCTGCTCCTTTATCATCCTATCATTTTCATCCATACAACTCTGTAATTCTGACATAAGGATTCTTACAGTTTCGACCAAATCTGGAGGGGTTTCCACCACCCTCCTTTCATTAAATTCTTCTTCTCTATTGTGGGAGCTCTCCCCCAACTCATGGTGTGCCACCATCCCTTATGTTTTAGTTTTCCTACTGTTCACTGACTTCTTGAGTGCTGATAAAACATTTGATGTTAGTTACTAATCTACAAATTCATGAGCAATACATATCATTGCAAAGTGAAGTCATCTTCTTTATTTGGAAACATTAGAAACATACAATGTAGACTTCCAAAACATCTATCAACCATATAAGGT
>JASDQU010010395.1:110853-129821 GCA_032191745.1 Picea mariana | reverse complement strand
ACCTTATATGGTTGATAGATGTTTTGGAAGTCTACATTGTATGTTTCTAATGTTTCCAAATAAAGAAGATGACTTCACTTTGCAATGATATGTATTGCTCATGAATTTGTAGATTAGTAACTAACATCAAATGTTTTATCAGCACTCAAGAAGTCAGTGAACAGTAGGAAAACTAAAACATAAGGGATGGTGGCACACCATGAGTTGGGGGAGAGCTCCCACAATAGAGAAGAAGAATTTAATGAAAGGAGGGTGGTGGAAACCCCTCCAGATTTGGTCGAAACTGTAAGAATCCTTATGTCAGAATTACAGAGTTGTATGGATGAAAATGATAGGATGATAAAGGAGCAGGAAAAGCACAATGAAATTAATGCATTCCTACTGTAAATTCTATTAGATACAAAGGAAACATGGTCCAGTTGCCAATCATGTGGACAAGCCTCATACTAAGAAAACTCCAAGTCCACCTGGGATAGAAAAGCATGGTCCGGAAAGTAGCCACACTAGGAGGATCACCTCAAGGAAGGCCCAACATGGGGCCAAGAGAAATTCACTGAAATATTCCTCTGAAGACACTCACAACTCTAAGGACTCTTCTAGTGGAAAAACTAGTTTCCATTCTCAGACGAGAGGAAAGAAGAGGAAGCATTCTAAGACTCATGACCCTGAAGATTTCGATAAATCCAAACCACCCACCTTCGATGGAGATATTAAGAAGGGGGAAGAAGAATAATTTTGGATACTTGGCTTGAAGAAGTACTTCAGAGTCCATGACTACTATGAAAACTTAAAGGATTGGATAGCCATTTTAAACTTGAATGGGAAATGTTCCATTTGGTGGGAGGACCTTAGGAATGTGAAAGGAATCCATGAGAAGGAATTGTCATGGAAAAAAATTGAGAAATACGTCAAAAATAAGTATCTATCAGAAAAGTACTTCGATGGGAAGACCAAGGATTTATATGAACTCAAGTTGGTACAACTCACCATAGATGAATATATCAATAAATTTATCGAGTTGATGAGGTATGTGACCTATATAAAGGATGAAAAAGTAAATATGCAATGATTTATTAGTGTATTACCTAAGTCCTACCAGGATAGAATCAAGTTTGATGAACCAAAGACTTTAGATGATACTAATCGAAACGCAAGGTATTGTTATGATCAATTCAAGAATTAGACAGAGCCCCATGAAGAATGGAAGAAGAAAAACAATTTCGGATTCAAGAATAAGGGGTTTAAATCCTCGAGATTTAAGAACCATGGGAAGATCTCTAGAATGAGCCTTCCTACCAGAAGTGTGTATCAGCAAAATTTTCCATCCTAGAGTAGAAACAAACCATTTTGAGTAGTTCCAAGTAAGACTAATAACACGAAGAGAGAACCCTTGAAATGTTGGGGTTGTGGAGAGGAACATCTGCTGAGGGATTTTATGTATAGGAAACAGAATAATAAGAGGGTATACAATGTCCAAGAGGCTACCATAGTCAATGATGTGGCTAGGAGCATGCCACAAATTTATGCAGCCTTGGATAATAGACAAGTTGACAACCAAGACTCAGTGGTGTAGATGGAAGGTACGATTTCCAACCATCATGTTTCCATTTTAATTGACCCTGGTTCTAATTTGAGTTATGTTTCCGCTCAAAATGTTGAGAAATTTAAATTGCAATGAGTTAAACTTGTTAAATCATGGCTGGTACAACTAGACACAGGAACCAAAAGAAAAGTAACAGAGGTTATATCAACATGCCAATTCATTATAAATGGATTTCCCACCCAAGAGAGCCTAAACATACTTCCTTTAAGATCTTATGACCTACTGATTTGCATGGATTTGTTGGCTGCCCATAAAACCAAGTTGGATTGCTACAATAAAACCTTGGAGTGTGAAAATGAAGAAGGAAGAAGGGTAACCCTACAAGGGATTCAAAATCTTGTCTCAGTGAGACAAATATCATCCCTCCAAGTGAAGAAGTATTGCATAAAGGGATGTCCCTTATATTCAATACAAGTGTTGAAATCTATTGAGAATGAAAAACCCAGCCTAGAGAACCATTCCATATTAAGAGAATGTAAAGATGTATTCCCATAAGCAGTTTCGGGTCTACCTCCAAGAAGGGATATTGATGTTTCATTAGAACTTGTACCAGGAGTGGTTCCAATCTCTAGAACACCTTATATAATAAGTACATCAAAGCTAGTTGAACTCAAAATACAACTAAAGGAGATGTGGGACAAAGGATACATTTGTCCTGGTGTGTCTCCATGGGGAGCACCATCGTTTTTTGTGAAGAAGAAATATAGCACACTCAGATTGTGCATAGATTATAGACAACTCAATAAGATGACCATCAACAATAAGCATCCCTTACCAAGGATCGATGACTTGTTTGACCAATTAAGGGGTGCTACAATCTTCTCCAAGATTGACTTGAGGTCTGGATACCATCAGGTCCGAATTAAAAATGAAGACATCCACAAGACAACCTTTAGGACAATATATGGTCACTATGAATTTGTGGTGGTGGAATTTGGGCTTACCAATGCACCAACCACTTTTATGTACTTATTGAATAACGTACTTAGAAAGTTGTTGAATAGGTTTGTGTTGGTTTTCATTGATGGTATCCTAATCTATTCCAAGAATAGGGAAGAGAATGAAGAACATCTCAAGCTAATACTCCCTTGGTAAGAGAATTGGAGGAGTCCTTATGCAAGAAGGACTTGCAATTTTCTACAAATCTAGAAAATTGAATGAGAATTAAGTAAACTATGTGACCCACGATGTGGAATTGGCTTCCATAGTGCATGCTTTAAACATTGGGAGGCATTACCTCTTAGGTAGAATATTTATGCTTATGACAGACCATAGTGGGTTGAGATATTTTCTTGACCAACCAAAACTCAATGCGATACAAGATAGGTGGATGGCTCTCCTTAGTGAGTTTTATTTTGAAATCAAACATATCAAAGGAAAGGAGAATAGGGTGGTTGATTCCCTTAGTATAAGTATGAAAGTGGTTCACTTGGTAGCTATAAGCACTAGTGAATCATACATCAAAGAGAGACTCAAAACTTCACAAGAAAAAGATGAATTTTTCAAAATTGTGACATCATACCTAAAGCAAGAGTGCACAGGGCTGAAATACGAAGGCTATCAGATGTTTAATCACGGCCTGCTAACTTACAAGGGGAGATTTTATATTCCAAATTGTGATGACTTGAAGAGGTTCATAATGGATGAACTACACAAAATACCATATACTGGTCATCTTGGTTATCAGAAAATGATCACGGCCACTAGGAAACTATTTTATTGGCCCGGACTGAAAAATGACATAGTTGATTACCTAGCTAAGTATCTAGAATGTCAGCAAGTCAAGGAAGAGAACTGGCACCTAGTAGGGTTGTTGTAGCCCCTACCAATTCTCGAATGGGAATGGGAAACCATCTCCATGATTTCATCACAGGGTTACCAAAATAAACCAAACAAAATGACTCCATCATGGTAGTTGTGGAAAAACTGAGCAAGGTTGCTCACTTCATTCCCATCAAGTCAAATTTTAAGGAAATAGATACTGCCAATATTTTCATGAAAGAGATATTTAGACTGTATGTCATTCCTAAGGAAATTATATCCAACAGAGATACAAAATTTACTTCAAACTTTTGGAAATATTTGTTTGTTGATTTTGAAACAAAATTACTCTATAGTACATCCTATCACCCTTAAATTGATGGGCAGTTAGAGAGGATAACCAATTGTTAGAATACATGTTGAGGATGCATGTAATGCATCAACTCAAGAAGTGGTAGGACTACCTACCACTGGTATATTTTTCCTACAACAATGGCTATCAAGAGTCATTAAAAATGACCCCTTTTGAAGCCCTCTATGGAAGGCAATGCAACATTCCAATCAGTTGGAACAAACCAGTAGATAAAGCTACAATCAGGTCGTACATGCTAAAGGAAATGGAACAAAAAGTAAGTACATATTAAACAGAATATGAAAATAGCCCAGGACAGACAGAAGAGCTATGCAAAAAGAAAAAGAACTCCTAGAGAATTCAAAGCAGGGGATCATGTGCATCTCCAAGTTAGACCTAGAAAAATCTATTTGAGGATGGGAGCTTGTGCCAAGATGGAACCTCGGTATTGTGGACCTTTTGAATTTTTGGATAGAGTGGGACCGGTAGCCTATAGTCTAGCACTTCCTCCCACTGTGAAGGCACATAATGTTTTCCATGTTTTGTTATTAAAGAAATATGTACATGATTCTAATCATATTATTGGTTGGTTTGTTATTTAGGTGGAATCCGAGGGAGAATTCCTACTAGAGCCTCAATGCATAATAGACAAGAAGGAAACCCTACTCAGGAACATAACCATTGCACAGGCCAAGGTGTAGTGAAAACACTTTGGTCTAGATAAGGCTACATGGGAAATGGAGGATGCCATGAAACATGCATATCCATTTTTTTTTTACTTCTGTACATACAGAGAACATCGATATATAGAACATCAAGGATGATGTTCCTTTAAGGGGAGGGGATTGTAATACCTATGTTTCCCCCATTTTGTAAATATAACTATAATTGGCCAATAGACTATGGCAGACTAAATATGTGTAAATGTTAGATTTGATGAACCTTTGTATAAAAGGGTCAATGTATGAATTTTTTGTTATTAATAGAAAATGGTTATGTGTTACACAACTGATGAAAGGGGGGAATTTTTCCAAGATAGGACATGGATTCTATGAGAGATATGGTGAGGGAAACTAAAAATGGTTGATATGACCCTCACCAAACCAATACCTATTAGGTGTAATTTCTCAGCAGTCCTCTGACCTAGAAATGAATTATCAGTCAGCTGGTAGTTGGAAGGCCCTCCTCGGGAGTTAATGAGGAGATGGGGTAGGGTACCCATATGTAAGGATTCCAGGCTTGACCACGAGTTGGGGATTTGGACCCATGCAACCTTGTTGAGGAAGGTAAGAAAGGAAGTAATTCAGGGGACAGAGGAAGATATGCAAGAAACAAGAGTAGAGAAAACAATCTCCAGAAGAGAAGAGAATGTTATTTGAATCTAGAGTTGAGAGGAAAACTGAGAAGCAAGCTCATTTTGGCTATAAGAATCCATGGGCATAGTTTCAATACAATATGATAAACAAGGATAAAGAGTGACTGAGGAAGTGTTTATGTAGACCTCCTTGCTTGGAGTAGAGAAAACCAGTCGCCAAGTTCATGTGGGAGGAGGAGAGTAACCTTTGTCCCTGATTTTTGTGGAGCAAGGAGAAAGAATCTCTTTCAAAGCATCATGGTCTAGCTCGGGGGTAGTTAGTGGTAAATCCATCAGGAGTGGTTGTGCCTATGGTTGGGTGTAAATAGGCACCCATTTCAACAGTCGCTTCACATTTTCCAGTTCTGATAATTATTTTCATACTTTGTTTAATACGTTGGATGTGATGATTGAATGTCTGTGTTTATATTTAAGTTTTACAGTGTTTGAACAGTTATTAAAAATGCTCAATTTACTATATATTTACATGGCCTTCGATTTACCTCAGTATAGCCACTAGAGAGTTATGGGATGTGAGTTTGCAGGAGAATTGGAGTAGGATTAACTGAAACACCTTGGTCCTGTCGACCCTTTAAGTCTACCTTAGCAGGAATGTCAAGTTCAACACTTTGGAAGAAGGGCACTTCCTTCATACATTTCACCTATGTGACCAAGGGCTCATACACATGGCCTAAGTTAAGTCTCAGATAAGATCTGAGTGTAGACCCTAAACCTCGATTTGATTCCATATGACCCAGGGTTGGAAACCCCTTCGCTAAACCCAAAGGGAGTGAAGCTAATTTGGCTTCGAGACTTCGGGACTTATGACTTCCCAATCCTTGAAATCAGTCGAAGGTTGGAGTCATGAATTGATGAGGGTCATGGATATGGAAATCCAATGGATATATCTCTCAATATTTATATCGGACTTAGGGAATGGGTAGTGCTAAGTACTTCGGTGAAGTTTCATTCGGGAGAATAGGGGTGGTCTAGTGCCGAAACTCCCGAATGTCGAAGTCGCTAAGTTAATATTGAGTATTGAGAATAGAGGGATATGTGTCCATAGATCAACAGATATCTGGAAGTTTGGGTATTTATAAATATCATTGTGTAGACATAAGGACGCACGAGTTTCCCCGAAGCTCTACAAACTAAATTAAATCTTGTTCGTGAATGCTAGGTGCACATGGCGATAGATCAGGCGTGGTTCTGATATTTGGAATTCCAAAGAGGAAGCTAGAAGATATACGTTGAACCCTCGAATGTAGAAGTTACAAAGTGATGTAGACCTTCTATCCTCGAATCCTTAGGAATCCCTCTCAACCTTCGATCTTAGGAATCCATTGACAATCCCTCTTAACCTCCCAACCAGTCGGGATGCATCATGGAGAAAAGTGTGGCACCCTCTTGTCCTCTGTCAAATGTCACTCATTCAACTTGAGTCATTGGATGAGAGGCCACGTGGTAGGAGATCCGTTAGTCTAGAGAATTGGTACTCCAGAGGAACTTGGCCAAGAGTATTCAAGGTGTCAAGACTCCTGAAGTCATGAACAATGAAGTAAATCTCAACCGTTGACAGGTGGAGTGCACATGGCACTAGATTTGATAGTATAGAGAATTGTCTCTCCAGGGGATTCCTGATGTGATGAGTTAATAAGTTCCCAGAGTTGTGAAGAAATGAGAGCCATGGATCTATGGATTTACATGGATAGATCTTGACCGTGAGATCTGAAGGAATTTGGAAGACCATTTGTCTAGAGTTGACGTTTCTCACTAACGTCATCTAGGGTGACCTGGACATGAAAATAAGGTGCCACATGTCACCTCAATATGAAAGTTTTGCAGACCTCTTATGCCTGTTAGAGAATGACACGTGTCACCCCCTAATGAGGACACATGACACCCCTATCCCTTGCCGCATGTTCACCTCTGGTTTGTGGTCACCTAGAAAATGTCATTGGTGATGCGATTGGGAGTTCGGGACTTCGGGAGTTCAGAAGATTTGGGGTGTAGTATAGTAGAGGCACATTCAACGTCGATCATCAAACATCGAACGTTGAACATGGACATTCAATGTAGAGCATCGATCATCGATTTCCGAATGCTGAAACGTTCAACATTAATGTCGAACGTCGAATGCTAGAAAAGGGACGTTTAACGTCGATCATCGAACGTTGAATGTCGAACACCAAAATTCAACGTAGAACATCGATCACTAATTTCCAAACGATGAAAAAGGGAGGTTCAATGTCGATCGTCGAACGCTAAACGTCAAAGGCTAAGCACCAATGTTCAATGTACAACGTCGAACGTCGATTGTTGAATGGCTAAGGCCATGTGGAGAGATTTAGGGACTTTGAGGAGTATGCATGTAGTAACAAAAGGGGTGTTTAGCATTGAATTCCAAAGACCCCAACTAATAATGCCAGATAGCTTTGGGAGGCCATATCTTGCAAACCATAAGTCAGATTAGATCTGGTAACAGTTGTTAGAAAGCTACGGATGAGTAGAAGAGGATGAAGACCTTAGAGAGATGATTTGATATTATTTGAATGAGAAAATATTTTATGCCCCATACCTAGAAAGGGTATTTAGGGGTCGGGTGTGTTACAAATTGGTATCAGAGCATGGAAACAAAACTTGGTATGCTTGGGCTCATGCACGAGTAGCATAAAAATATTATCATATAACTTTATGGGGTAACACCCTACCTTATCCCCCCTTCTATAAGAAACTTATTTGAATCTCTACTACAGAGAGGAATGAAACCTTCTACGGTTGATAGATCTTTTGAAATTATGCACTGTATGTTGCTAATGTTTCCAAATAAAAATATCTCTTCACTTTGCAATGATATGTGTTGCTCATGAATTGGTAGATTAATAACTAACAGAAAAAATTTATCATCACTCAAGAAGATAGTGAACAACAGGAAAACTACAATGTAAGGAATGGTGACACACCATGAGTTGGGGGAGAGATCCTACAATATATATGAATAATCTGATGAAAGGAGGGTAGTGGAAACCCATCCATATTTGGCCAAAATTGTAAGAATCCTCATGGCATAATTACAAAGTTGTAAGGATGACAATGAAAGGTTGATAACGGAGCAGGAAAAGAAGACTAAAATTAATGTGGTCCTACTACAAATTCTATTAGATATAAAAAGGAAACTGCAACATGGTCTAGCTGCTAGTCATATGGACATGCCTCATACTAAGAAAAATCGAAGTCCACCTGAGATACAAAATCATATTCCGAAAAGTGTCCACACTAGGAGGAGCACCTCAAGGAAGGCCCAACATGGGGCCAAGAGACATTCACCAAAATATTCCTCTGAGGAAACTGACAACTCTAAGGAATATTCTAGTGGAAAAACTAGTTCCCATTCTCAAACGAGAGGAAAGAAAAGGAAAAATTCCAAGAGTCATGACCTTGAATATTTCAAGAAATCCAAACCACCCACCTTCAATGGAGAAATTATGAAGGGGGAAGAAGCAGAATTTTGGCTAATCGGCTTGAAGAAGCACTTCACAGTCCATGACTACTTTAAAAATTAAAGGCTCGGATATCCATTTTCAACCTGAATGGGGAAGCTTCCATTTGGTGGGAGGAACATAGAAATGTGAAGGACTTGTCATGGAAACAATTTGAGAAATTCTTCAATAAGAAGTATATGTCAGAAAATTACTTTGATGGGAAGACCGAGTTATATGAACTCAAGCTGGGACAACTCACCATAGATTAATATATCAACAAATTTCTCAAGCTGATGAGGTATGTTCCCTACATAAAGGATGAAAATGTAAGATGCAACAATTTATTAGTGGATTACCTCAGTCCTACCAGGACAAGATTGATTTTGATGAGCCAAAGACTTTAGAAGATACTAATCGAAAGGGAAGGTATTTCTATGAGAAATTCAAGAATAAGACAAAACCCCATGAAGAATGGAAGAACAAAAACAATTCGGGATTCAAGAAGAAGGGGTTTAAATCCTCGATATTTAATAAATATGGGAAGATCTCTAGGATGAGCCTTCATAATAGAAGTTTGTATCAGAAAATTTTTCCATCTAAGAGTGGAAATACACCATTTGGAGAATTTCAAAGTAAGACTCATAACACAAAGAGATAACCCTTGAAATGTTGGGGTTGTGGAGAGGAGCATCTGCTGAGGGACTGTCTGCATAGGCAACAGAACAATAAGAGGGTCTACAAAGTCCAAGAGGCTACCATAGTCAATGATGTGGCTAGGAGCATTCCACAATATTATGCAGCCTTAGATAATAGACAAGTTGACCACCAAGATTCAGTGGTGGAGATGAAAGGTACGATTTCCAAATATCATGTTTCCATTTTAATTGACCCTGGTTCTAATTTGAGTTATTTTTCCCCTCAAACTATTGAGAAATCTAAATTGCAATGAGTTAAACCTATTAAATCATGGTTGGTACAACTATCCACTGGAACCAAAAGAAAAGTAACAGAGTTCATACCAGCATGCCAATTCATTATAAGTGGATTTCTCACCCAAGAGAACCTAAACATACTTACTTTAGGATCTTATGAACTGTTGAATGGAATGGATTGGTTGGCTACCCATAAAACCAAGTTGGACTATTACAGTTAAACCCTTGAGTGTGAAAATTAAAAAGGAAGAAGGGTAATTCTACAAGGGATTCAAAATCCTATCTCAGTGAGACAAATATCAACCCTCCAAGTGAAGAAGTATTGTAGAAAGGGATGTCCCATGTATCCAATACAAGTGTTGAACTATGTTGAGAACGAAAAACCTGCCCTAGAGGACCATTCCATATTAAGAGAATATAAATATGTATTCCCAGAAGAGGTGTCAGGTCTATCTCCAAGAAGGGATATTGACTTTTTAGTAGAACTTGTACCAGGAGCGGTGCCAATGTCTAGAACACCCTATAGAATGAGTACACCAGAGCTAGTTGAGATCAAACTACAGATGAAGGAGATGTGGGACAAAGGAAACATTTGGCCTAGTGTGTCTCCATGGGCAGCACCAACCTTGTATGTGAAAAATAGATATGGCACACTCATATTGTGCATAGATTATAGAATACTCAATAATATGACCATCAAGAATAAGTATCCCTTGCCAAGGATCGATGACGTGTTTGACCAATTAAGGTGTTCTACAATATTCTCCAAGATTGACTTGAGGTTTGGATACCATCAGGTCTGAATTAAATATGAAGACATCCACAAGACAACCTTTAGGACAAGATATGGTCACTATGAATTTGTGGTGGTACTATTTGAGATTACCAATGCACCAACCACTTTTATGTGCTTAATGAATAACGTACTTAGAAAGTTATTGGATAGGTTTTTGTTGGTTTGCATTGATGATATCCTAATCTATTCCAATAATAGGGAAGAGCATGAAGAACATCTCAAGCTAGTACTCCAAGTACTAAGAGAACATCATCTCTATGCTAAGCTTAGTAAGTGTGAATTTTTCCAGAAACAATTCCATTACTTAGGCCATGTTATTTCTGAGGAAGGAGTGGAAGTTGATCCTAACAATATTAAATCCATAATGGATTGGCCTACCCCAAAGGATGTATTTGATATTAGATCCTTTATGGGCCTAGCAGGATACTATAGGAGGTTCATAAAGGGATTCTCCAAGATTGGTTTCCCAATAACCTCCCTTCAAAAAAAGTAGGTTGAATTCATTTGGACATAAGAATGTGAAGAAATATTTCAAGAGTTGAAGCACCTTCTCACTAATTCACATGTGTTGAATATTTCATCCCCAAACAAGGACTTTCTTGTGTGTACGGATGCCTGGAAGGAAGGGCTCAGATGAGTCAGTATGCAAGAAGGACGTGTGATGTTCTACGAATCCATAAAATTGAATGAGCATGAAGTCAACTATGTGACCCACAATGTGGAATTGGTTGCCGTAGTGCATGCTTTTAAAATGTGGAGGCATTACCTCTTAGGTAGAATATTTGTTCTTATGACAGACCATAGTGGGTTGAGATATTTTTTTGACCAACCAAAACTCAATGCAAGACAAGCTAGGTGGATGGATCTCCTTAATGAGTTTGATTTTTAAATCAAACATATCAAAGGAAAGGAGAATAGGGTGGTTGATGCCCTTATTAGACGTATGAAAGTGGTTCACTTGGAAGCTGTAAGTGCCAGTGAATCAGACATCAAAGAGAGAGTCAAAATTTCACAAGAAACAAATGAATTTTTCAAGAGCGTGACATCATACCTAAAGCAAGAGCCCACATAGCTAAAATATGAAGGATATCAGATGTTTAATGATGTCCTACTAACTTACAAGGTAAAATTGTATATTCCAAATTGTGACGACTTGAAGAGGTTCATAATGGATGAACTACACAAAAGACCATATACTGGTCATCCTGGTTATCAGAAAATGATCATAGCCACTAGGAAACTATTTTATTGGCCTGGACTAAATAAGGACATAGTTGATTACTTAGCTAGGTGTCTAAAATGTTAGGAATTCAAGGTATAGCACCGACACCCAGCAAGGTTGTTGCATCCCTTACCAATTCTCGAATGGAAATGGGAAACCATCTCCATGGATTTCATCACAGGGTTACCAAAATCAACCAAACAGAATGACGCCATCATGGTAGTTATGTACAAACTGAGCAAGGTTTATCACTTCATTCCTATCAAGTCAACTTGCAAGGAAATAGATATTGCCAGTATTTTCGTGAAAGAGATATTTATATTGCATGGCATGCCTAAGGAAATTATATCCGACAGAGATACAAAATTTACTTCAAACTTTTGAAAATATATGTTTTTTGGTTTTGAAACAAAATTGCTCTTTAGTGCAGCCTATCAACCTCATACTGATCGAAATACAGAAAGGCTAAACCAAGTGTTAGAAGACATGTTGAGGATGCATGTAATGCATCAACCCAAGAAGTGGGAGGACTAACTATCACTGGTAGATTTTGCGTACAATAATGGCTATGAAGAGTCATTAAAAATGAGCCCTTTTGAAGCCCTTTATGGAAGACAATGAAACATTCCAATCAGTTGGAACAACCCAGTAGACAGAGTTACAATAGGGTTGGATATGATAAAGGAAATGGAACAAAAAGTAAATCATATTAGACGGAATATGAAAAGAGCCCAGGACAGACATAAGAGCTATGTAGACAGAAAAATAATCACTATCTATGAGTTAGATCCAGGAAAATCTCTTTGAGGATGGTATTTTGTGCCAAGATGGCACCTCGTTATTGTGGACCCTTTGAATTTTTGGATAGAGTGGGATCGGTAGCCTATAGGACAACACTTCCTCCCACAATGAAGGCGCATGTTTTTTTCCATGTTTCGTTATTAAAGAAATATCTACATGATTCTGATCATATTATTGATTGGTTTGTGATTCAGGTTGAACTCAAGGGAGAATTCTTGGCAGAGCCTCAATGTATAATAGACAGGAAGGAAAACCCACTTGGGAACATAACCATTTCAAAAGTCAAGGTGCAGTGAAAGAACTTTTTCCCAGATGAGGCAACATGGGTAATGGAGGATACCATGAAACATGCATATCCATTTTTGTTTACTTCTATACATACAGAGCACATCGACAGATATAAAATCAAGGACAATGTTCCTTTAAGGGGGAGGGGATTGTAATACCCATGTTTCCCCCAGTTTTTAAATGTAAATATAACTGGCCAAGAAACTATGGTGGACTAAATATGTGTGAATTGTTTATTTGATGAACCTTTGTATAACAGGGTCAATGTATGAATTTTTTGTTATTAATAGAAAATGGCTATGTGTTTCACAAATTATGAAAGGTAGGAATGTTTCCAAGATAGGCAATGGACTCTATGAGAGAGATGGTGAGGGAAACCAAGAATGCTTGAGATGACCCTCACCAAACCAATACCTACTAGGTGTAATTGCTCAACAGTCCTCTGACCCAGAAATGAATTACCAGTCAGGCTGGTAGTTGGAAGGCCCTCCTGAAGAGTTAATGAGGATATGGAGCATGGTACCCATCTGTAAGGCTTCCAGGCCTAACCATGAGTTGGGGATTTGGACCCACGCAAACTTGCTAAGGAAGGCAAGAAAGGAACTAATTCAAGGGACGGAGGAAGATCTACAAGAAACCAGAGTAGAGAAAACAATCTCCAGAAGAGAAGAGAGAGTTGTTCAACTCTGGAGTTGAGAGGAAAAATGAGAAACAAGCTCATTTTGGTTTTAAGAAGCAATGGGAATTTTTTCTCTACAACATGATAAATGAGGCTGACGAGTGACTGGGTAAGTGCTCATGCAAACCTCCTTTATTGGAGTAGAGAAAACCATTGCCAAGTTCTTGTGGAAGGAGGAGAGTAACCTTTATCCCCGACTGTCGTGGAGAAAGGAGAAAGAATATCTCTCAGAGAATCATGGTCTAGCTCTGGGGTGGCTAGAGGTAAATCCGTCAGGAGTGGTTGTGCATATGGTTGGATGGAAACATGCACCCCTTTCAGTAGTCACTTCACGTTTTCCAGTTCTGATAAGTATTTTCATACTCTGTGTAATACATTGGATGTGATGATTGAATGTTTGTGTTTATGGTTAATTTTTAGAGTGTTTGAAAAGTTAATATAAATGCTCAATTGCTTCTGTAAAATACTATATATTTACATGGCCTTCTATTTACCTCAGTATAGCCACTAAAGAATTATGGGATCTTAGTTCGCAAGAGAATCGGTGTAGGATTAACTGAAATGCCTAAGTCTTGTCGACACTTTGAGCCTACCTTAGTGGGAATTTCATGTTAAACTCTATGGAAGAAGGGTGCTTCCTTTAGAACTTTCACCCATGTGATCGAGGGTGCATACCCATGTCCTAAATTAATTCTCGGCTAAGATTTGAGTGTATCATTGAATCTCGATATGATTCCATATGACCTAGGGTCAGAAACCCCTTCACTAAGCCCAAAAGGAGTGAAGCTACTTTGGATTTGGGACTTCGGGACTTATGAATTCCCAATCCTCAAAATCAGCCTAAGTCTAGAGTCACAAATTGATGAGGTTTGTGGATCTAGAAATCTAGTGGAGATCTCTCTCAACCATTATATAAGACTTAGGGAAGGGGTAACGCTAAGTACTTCGGCGAAGTTCAATTGAGGAGAATAAGAGTGGTCTAGTGTTGAGACTCCTGAATGTCAGAGTCACAAAGTTAATATGGACCATTGAGAATAGATGGACATATGTCCACAGATCAACGGATATCTAAAATTTTGGGTATTTAGTAGTATCGTTGTGTAGACATAAGGACGCGTGATTTTCCCCGAATCTCTACAAACCAAAGTAAATCTTGGTCGTGAATGCTAGGTGCATGTGGAAACATATCAGGCATTGTTCAAATATTTGGAACCCTGGAGAGGAATCCGAAATATATACATCAAACCCCTGAATTCCAAAGTTACAAATTGATGTATGTTGGAAGATTGGCTGTTGTCATTGATGTTAACCCTAGTCATTGGTTGTAGTCATTGATGTCAACCCTAGCCATTGGATTTTGGATCCCACAGTTGATTAAAGTAGATAGACAAGAAGTAAATTACACATGAAGATACAACACCCATGGATGGATAGCATAAGTCATTCCACTTCTGGTGGGATGTGGCACATCACATGGATCCTCACGATTGAGGAGAAATATATTTTTGAAGATGACAATGTGAATTGAAGAAGAAACTACAAGTCGAACCTAATGTTAGAAGGAAGTGACATAAAGGGTATAAATACATATCATTATAAATTAATTTTAAACACATGCAAGTTTTTTAATGAACGAGGATATATAAGTCGAATTTCAGAGGAAATTTGAAGTAAAGAAGGTCGAATTTCAAGGGAGGATGAAGTCTTTTGGTGATGTGTTCTAAGGTATGTTATTTATATGTCATCTTACCATTTTCACTATAACTTTGTTTCTAGAACGATTCAGATGGTGAAATTAGGAGGCTATTGAGAAGACATATCTAGGTACCTATGGTAAAAATTTCATTTCTTTATTCTCTCTAATTTTGGAGGTACACTCTGTGGAAGATAGGGTTTTTTACTAGTCCTAAAGCTAGTCATAAACAAGAGTTTCAGGTAAAACAGTCATAACATCTTCATAGAGAATCCAAATTAAGTGAGACTAATTACATTGGAAGTAGTACGAGCCTTAGTTTCTTGTGTACTAATTTTAGAATCTGATGTTAACTATTGAGTACAGGGAATTATGTACAAGTTTTCTCTCCTGAATAAACCAAAATTGAATAAGGTCTACCATTTTCTCTATAACTCCTTTTCTGGGATGATTCAAGGAGTGAAACTTGGAGGAGTTTCAGAGAATACCTTAAGTAATATTATCTATAGGATTAGAGTATTCATAGAATTGCATAAGTTGAAGAAGTCTCAGGAAGCATTATCAGGTTCTATGTGATGGTTGGTTGATGGTGATAATTTAATGTAAGGTTTTATTATCTCTCATATATTCTTGGGTAGAAGGAAGGGGTAAGGATGGAGAGGTCAACCCTCTCTTGATATTGGAGGATTGTATCTTCTTTTTGGAGGTTTATCCCTCCCTTTATATTTGGAAGTTGTAGCTTCCCTTGGAATTGATTACTTCCCTTGAACAATAACTATTCATTATTTCTCATATATTATGCATGGTGTATTGTGGTGTATTGGTGTAACTCTTATACTATTGTTCATTTCTCATTGGCTATAATTGAATATATAATATGGTTGAAGTATAAGTTGATTTTTTTTTAAATTGTACTTGATACTGATTCACCCCCTCTCAATATCAACAATGCAGAATGTTGATCCTCGGATCCTTTGGTATCCCTCTAAACCGTCGATCTAAGGACTCCGTTGATAATCCCTCTTAACTTACCAACCAGTCGGGATGCGTCATGGAGAAATGCGTGCCCCCCTCTTCTCCCCTTTCAAATTTCATTTGTTGGACTCGATTCGTTGGATGAGAGGCCACATGGGAGGAGATCCATTAGTCAGGAGACTTGGTACTCTGGAGGAGCTTGGTTGAGATTCTTCAATGTGTGAATACTCCTGAAGTTGTGAATGGAAAAGTAAAACTCAATCATTGACAGGTAGAGGGCATGTGGCACTAGATT
Source organism: Picea mariana (assembly GCA_032191745.1). Taxonomy (NCBI): domain Eukaryota; kingdom Viridiplantae; phylum Streptophyta; class Pinopsida; order Pinales; family Pinaceae; genus Picea; species Picea mariana. Next base: position 113,588 of record JASDQU010010395.1, on the reverse strand, counting down.
CGATAGTACAGAGATTGGCTCTCTTGGGCTGACCCATCTTCAGATCTAAACAGATTCCAACAAATCCCTCTAAAACTATTAGCCCTACTGGTAAACCAAAAGGCAACATGACACATAAAGTGTACTACGCAATTTCCCTCGAGATAATTCTATGGGTGACTACACTGCTTAGATGCTTGTAGTCTAGGAAATAGTGGGGATCTAGGATTTCATTTCATCTTCTTAGGCCTTGATCTAGTTGTTATTTTTATACTTCTTACTATTCATTCACCTGTTAAGTCTATGCATTCATTCTAATAGAAATAGATATAACATATAACATATCTCACATAATTATCCATGCATCCATTCATAGTCTAACTACTTATAGAAGGTAAACATGCAATCAATCACAACATATAACACATATTTTACCATGGTTCATCCCCTCCTGGGATACATCCATAAATATCGGGCTCTTAGGATATTTTACTATGGTTCTATAATATATGGCTTCGTGCGCACTACAGTTTCTGATCATACAATCACAAAACAAGTTCCATAGCCCATTTGAGGCTGACTAGATCGCACTAGGCTTCTCAGCCTATGATATAACCCTAGGGATCTATTTTCTTGACTCTCCTACTGATCTAGGTGGATATTGGTGGCCACCCACCTTTTCCAACTTGCTCAAAACAATTTTCTGGCAATTTTGGCAATTTACTATTTTTAGCAGTTTTTAACTTCTGGGGCCATTTTGAGGGCCTGAATGAAGGTTTTTGGGGATCAAGTTTCTCAATGATAGTTGATGGCTCTGATTTATCCCTCAAAATTAATCTCCTCAATGATACCTTTCCAACGGGATATCATGCACCTAAAATGGAGATCGTATGCAAAAGTTACGACCCCGGGAAGTTGATGTACTAACTTACCCAAACGAGGCACACATGACTTTTGGTGCTTCATATCCTAGGGTTAGGTTTTGGGATGTCTAGGGATTTTTACATTCCTTTTTATTGTAAAAGGGACTTCATAGCCTCATTGTAATCATCTTCTTTCTAACTAGCACAGGTGTCACATCTCTTCTCAAAGATAAGCCGCCACCATTCCAGCAAGCTTGTTTTCCGCTACAGTTTACAATTTCAACTTATTTCCTTATTGAACAGAAAACCAGTTTTATTGTATCTTTGTTATTCTGTGTTAAGAATATTTTGATAATTTGTATTCATTCCGTTGTGCTCATAAAATATGGATCATTGGTATCATAGCATTCTACTCCTTGTTTTCTTAATGCATGTCCCCAACGAGGTCAGGGTACAAAGAATAGGGTCTTGAGCTTATTTCTCTTGAGGAAAAAAAATATCACACACCCAAGCGACCTCTCATGGTAGGAGAAAATAAAGATGAAGGGACAAGAGATCCTTTCAAAATGTTGCTTGAGGAAGTCCTCACACAACAGAGGAACAAGATGATGGATAGTTTCATGCAAATCCTTCGACGGCTACCAACAAGAGACACATCTTCCTCGAGCGGAGGCACCACCCCCTTCAAGGTAAAAATCAACTTCAATATTCCTATATTTGAATTTCATATAGATGCAGATGTTGTAGACAAGTGGTTGAATCTACTATATGGGTATTTTTTTGTACATAACTTTTCGAATAGAGAAAGTATTACTTTTGCACTTCTCAAAGTCATTCCCCGTGTCAAAGATTGGTGGGAAACTTTCTGTGAGAAAAAGGAAACAAAGGAACTCTCATTATTTACAGTTGCTTCCACCTGGAAATCCTTCGGGGATGCTATTAAGGAACAATACTACCCTGTCGGAAGTTATGACGACCTGTATACCAAATGGACCACGCAACGGAAAGAAAGAGACCAAGCAGTGCCAGAGTTCACAAATATATTCCATACCTTGCACACCAAGCTACATATCAAAGATTTGGAGTGACATCTGGTGCTCAAGTATCACAGTTCTCTTCATTGTACATCCAAACTGAAATGGAATTTCTGGACATCTCATCCTTGGGCGCGGCCTACCAATATGCCGTCAAAATTGAGCAAAATATCAAACAAAAGACGTGGCAATTTGGGCCTGGGAACCCCTCACAACAAACTCCAGGAAGGGGCGGCCCCAACCCATAGAAAAAAAGATAGAGAAGAAATGAATAGTATAAGGAAAACTAGTCCAAGCTGCAAGCAAAGAAGGACACCAGAAAGACAAAGAAAGATACCGAGAAGTGGTGCGACTTCCATAAGAGCCCTTGGCATAACACTGTTGAATTCCACTCAAAGTAGTCATTGGTGGTCGAAGTGAAAGCCTCTTAATCATATGCGGGTTATGACTCTGAGTCAGAACTAGAAAGGGGAAGACAGATCATTCGTGTGGAACCTAGTGCGATCGTTCTACCACCAAGCTCTATCCTGGTGAACTGGAGGAGATATAAGAAGGTGAGCGCCTCTTCCAATCATAGAGGTGGGTAAAAGGCACCCCACTGCACTTCATCACTGATAGAGGTAGACAAAAGAACCTCATATTAGCATATGTCTTCAAGCAGTTGGCCCTGCTGACAACACCGCACCCACAACCCTACTCCTTTGGATGGCTTTGCCAAGGAAGCGATCTCCATGTCTCCATGTTAGCCAAAAATGTCGACTTCCATATGAAATCAAGCTCTTCAAAGGTGAGGTATTGTGTGATGTTTCTCCTCTCGAAGTTTGTAATTTTATTTTGGGCCAACCTTATTTATGGAAAT
>JASDQU010010395.1:97988-109731 GCA_032191745.1 Picea mariana | reverse complement strand
GAAGGAAGGGGTAAGGATGGAGAGGTCAACCCTCTCTTGATATTGGAGGATTGTATCTTCTTTTTGGAGGTTTATCCCTCCCTTTATATTTGGAAGTTGTAGCTTCCCTTGGAATTGATTACTTCCCTTGAACAATAACTATTCATTATTTCTCATATATTATGCATGGTGTATTGTGGTGTATTGGTGTAACTCTTATACTATTGTTCATTTCTCATTGGCTATAATTGAATATATAATATGGTTGAAGTATAAGTTGATTTTTTTTTAAATTGTACTTGATACTGATTCACCCCCTCTCAATATCAACAATGCAGAATGTTGATCCTCGGATCCTTTGGTATCCCTCTAAACCGTCGATCTAAGGACTCCGTTGATAATCCCTCTTAACTTACCAACCAGTCGGGATGCGTCATGGAGAAATGCGTGCCCCCCTCTTCTCCCCTTTCAAATTTCATTTGTTGGACTCGATTCGTTGGATGAGAGGCCACATGGGAGGAGATCCATTAGTCAGGAGACTTGGTACTCTGGAGGAGCTTGGTTGAGATTCTTCAATGTGTGAATACTCCTGAAGTTGTGAATGGAAAAGTAAAACTCAATCATTGACAGGTAGAGGGCATGTGGCACTAGATTCGATAGTACAGAGATTGGCTCTCTTGGGCTGACCCATCTTCAGATCTAAACAGATTCCAACAAATCCCTCTAAAACTATTAGCCCTACTGGTAAACCAAAAGGCAACATGACACATAAAGTGTACTACGCAATTTCCCTCGAGATAATTCTATGGGTGACTACACTGCTTAGATGCTTGTAGTCTAGGAAATAGTGGGGATCTAGGATTTCATTTCATCTTCTTAGGCCTTGATCTAGTTGTTATTTTTATACTTCTTACTATTCATTCACCTGTTAAGTCTATGCATTCATTCTAATAGAAATAGATATAACATATAACATATCTCACATAATTATCCATGCATCCATTCATAGTCTAACTACTTATAGAAGGTAAACATGCAATCAATCACAACATATAACACATATTTTACCATGGTTCATCCCCTCCTGGGATACATCCATAAATATCGGGCTCTTAGGATATTTTACTATGGTTCTATAATATATGGCTTCGTGCGCACTACAGTTTCTGATCATACAATCACAAAACAAGTTCCATAGCCCATTTGAGGCTGACTAGATCGCACTAGGCTTCTCAGCCTATGATATAACCCTAGGGATCTATTTTCTTGACTCTCCTACTGATCTAGGTGGATATTGGTGGCCACCCACCTTTTCCAACTTGCTCAAAACAATTTTCTGGCAATTTTGGCAATTTACTATTTTTAGCAGTTTTTAACTTCTGGGGCCATTTTGAGGGCCTGAATGAAGGTTTTTGGGGATCAAGTTTCTCAATGATAGTTGATGGCTCTGATTTATCCCTCAAAATTAATCTCCTCAATGATACCTTTCCAACGGGATATCATGCACCTAAAATGGAGATCGTATGCAAAAGTTACGACCCCGGGAAGTTGATGTACTAACTTACCCAAACGAGGCACACATGACTTTTGGTGCTTCATATCCTAGGGTTAGGTTTTGGGATGTCTAGGGATTTTTACATTCCTTTTTATTGTAAAAGGGACTTCATAGCCTCATTGTAATCATCTTCTTTCTAACTAGCACAGGTGTCACATCTCTTCTCAAAGATAAGCCGCCACCATTCCAGCAAGCTTGTTTTCCGCTACAGTTTACAATTTCAACTTATTTCCTTATTGAACAGAAAACCAGTTTTATTGTATCTTTGTTATTCTGTGTTAAGAATATTTTGATAATTTGTATTCATTCCGTTGTGCTCATAAAATATGGATCATTGGTATCATAGCATTCTACTCCTTGTTTTCTTAATGCATGTCCCCAACGAGGTCAGGGTACAAAGAATAGGGTCTTGAGCTTATTTCTCTTGAGGAAAAAAAATATCACACACCCAAGCGACCTCTCATGGTAGGAGAAAATAAAGATGAAGGGACAAGAGATCCTTTCAAAATGTTGCTTGAGGAAGTCCTCACACAACAGAGGAACAAGATGATGGATAGTTTCATGCAAATCCTTCGACGGCTACCAACAAGAGACACATCTTCCTCGAGCGGAGGCACCACCCCCTTCAAGGTAAAAATCAACTTCAATATTCCTATATTTGAATTTCATATAGATGCAGATGTTGTAGACAAGTGGTTGAATCTACTATATGGGTATTTTTTTGTACATAACTTTTCGAATAGAGAAAGTATTACTTTTGCACTTCTCAAAGTCATTCCCCGTGTCAAAGATTGGTGGGAAACTTTCTGTGAGAAAAAGGAAACAAAGGAACTCTCATTATTTACAGTTGCTTCCACCTGGAAATCCTTCGGGGATGCTATTAAGGAACAATACTACCCTGTCGGAAGTTATGACGACCTGTATACCAAATGGACCACGCAACGGAAAGAAAGAGACCAAGCAGTGCCAGAGTTCACAAATATATTCCATACCTTGCACACCAAGCTACATATCAAAGATTTGGAGTGACATCTGGTGCTCAAGTATCACAGTTCTCTTCATTGTACATCCAAACTGAAATGGAATTTCTGGACATCTCATCCTTGGGCGCGGCCTACCAATATGCCGTCAAAATTGAGCAAAATATCAAACAAAAGACGTGGCAATTTGGGCCTGGGAACCCCTCACAACAAACTCCAGGAAGGGGCGGCCCCAACCCATAGAAAAAAAGATAGAGAAGAAATGAATAGTATAAGGAAAACTAGTCCAAGCTGCAAGCAAAGAAGGACACCAGAAAGACAAAGAAAGATACCGAGAAGTGGTGCGACTTCCATAAGAGCCCTTGGCATAACACTGTTGAATTCCACTCAAAGTAGTCATTGGTGGTCGAAGTGAAAGCCTCTTAATCATATGCGGGTTATGACTCTGAGTCAGAACTAGAAAGGGGAAGACAGATCATTCGTGTGGAACCTAGTGCGATCGTTCTACCACCAAGCTCTATCCTGGTGAACTGGAGGAGATATAAGAAGGTGAGCGCCTCTTCCAATCATAGAGGTGGGTAAAAGGCACCCCACTGCACTTCATCACTGATAGAGGTAGACAAAAGAACCTCATATTAGCATATGTCTTCAAGCAGTTGGCCCTGCTGACAACACCGCACCCACAACCCTACTCCTTTGGATGGCTTTGCCAAGGAAGCGATCTCCATGTCTCCATGTTAGCCAAAAATGTCGACTTCCATATGAAATCAAGCTCTTCAAAGGTGAGGTATTGTGTGATGTTTCTCCTCTCGAAGTTTGTAATTTTATTTTGGGCCAACCTTATTTATGGAAATGTCATGTTGTATATGAGTCTAGGCCTCGTAGTGTTATTATTACTTTGAACAGGAAATTGTACAGGATACCCAAGGCATCCCCTCCTAGTGCTATTTCCTTGATCTCTACCAAGCAATGCAAGAAGGTCATCTATCAGACTGGGAAAGTTTTCTTCTTCTTGATTCTTTCTCAGAGTGAGCGAAAGATTGTAGCCACATCCAGGGCCTCCGCGACCGATCTCTCCACATAAAATAAGTAAGAGGATAAGGTCATAGAAGAATACTCAGATATATTCTCCTCTCCTACCGTGGTACCTCTGCAATGCCAGGTCAAGCATCCCATCGATCTGACCCCAAGCGCACTACTACCCAATGGGCCAATGTACTGTCGCTCTCTGTTATAAAACAAGGAGATCAAGAGGCAGATCCAATAACTGTTCCACAAGGGGCACATACATCCCATCTCACCACCTTCTAGGAGCCCAATCATGCTGGTGCAGAAGAAAGACGGGACCTGGCAACTCTGTATTGATTACCTGGACATGAATAAAATCACAGTCCAAAACTCCTACCCGATTCCCCAAATCGATGACCTCCTTGAACAGTTCATGGGGGGAAAATACTTCAATAAGATTGATCTGAAGTTTGGCTACCACCAGGTCCCAATAGAACACACAGATGTATGGAAGACCACCTTCAATTCAAAATAAGGTATTTTTGAATGGTTGGTCATGCCCTTTGGTTTGACAAATGCTCCAACAACTTTTATGAGGATGATGGACGATATCCTATGACCTTTCACCAATACTTTTGTAGTGGTGTATCTGGATGACATCCTCATCTACAACAAGACTTGGGTGGAACACTTGCATCATATTTCATAGGTTCTTCACACCCTGCGGCAGCATAAACTATATGCAAACTTGGAAAAATTCTCCTTCGGCATGAACATGGTCCATTACTTAGGCTACGTCTTTGATCATCATGGTGTGCATGTGGATCCAGCCAAGATACAAGTCATTTGTGACTGTCCAGCCCCAACCACACTCACTAAACTTCAGAGCTTCATGGGCCTTGCCAATTTCTATCGCAAGTTCGTGTTGGGATTCTCTCATATTGCATGGGCCCTCAGCCAAGTAACCAGGGGTGGCGGTAAGGAAAAATTTGTGTGGGGCCTATCCCAACAAAAAGCCTTCGATGTCTTGAAGAAGTGTTTGTGCTCATCCCAGTACATTCATTACCAAACCTGCAACATCCCTTTGAGATCGAGATAGATGCTCCAGACTATGTTGTGGGCATTGTTCTCACTCAACATGGCGACCCTATGGCATATCATAGTGAGACACTATTAGATGTTGTCTATAAGTACCCTACTTATGAAAAAGAAATGTACTCCATTATGCAAGCTTGCCTCCAGTGGAGACATTACATTCTTTGGAAGGAGATAGTCATCCACACTAATCACAAGACACTACAATTCATGTATACCCAAGGAAAATTGTAGAATGACTACCATCAGAAGTGGTCCACATACTTACAGTAGTTCCGCCTCAACATCAAGTATAAAAAAGGAAGTATCAACCGAGTTGTTGATTGCCTCAGCTAACCTCTAGTCACGACATTCACCATGGTGCTAGACTCTAGCGGCCACGAGACCTCTGGATGACCCCACCTCTATGAGACATACCCTGACTTCTCCACCACCTACTAAATGTTGGGCGCCAAATCAGTGGTCGATAATTTCCATATTCAAGACATGTTGTTGTGCCGCCTGGGCCATATCTGTGTTCCATCAAGCGAGCGTGAAAATATGATTTTGGAATCTCACTACAGTCAGGTGGCATGACACTTTACTGTCGAAAAGATAGTGGCAGTGTTGCAGAAACATTTCTATTGGTCGAAACTTCGACATGATTTGAGCAAGTATACTAGGTCCTGCACCACCTGCGCTATTGCCAAACCAACCACTAAGAAACAGGGCCCGTACACCCCTTTTCCTACTCCTGACAGGCTATGGGAAACCATCTCAATGGACTACATGTCGGTCCTCCCATCCACCAAGAGGGGAAATGACTATGTTTTTTTGGTTTTTGATCTCTTTTTCAAGATGGCTATTCTACCCACCTGCAATAAGAAAATCATAGTAGAATCCACTACCAAGATCTTCTTTGAACGAGTATGGGTACGTTTTGGGATCCCACAAACCATTATCTCAAACCATGAAAGTCGATTCCTCATCACATTATTGTCAAGCCTCTAGTCACTGCTAGATACCATGCTCACCAAATCCACTGCCTTCCACCCCCAGACAGATGGTCAAACTGAGGTTATCAATCGAATGATCGTACATATCCTGTGCATGTACGATTCAAAACACCTCCAAACATGGGATGAGATTCTTCCTTATGTCCAACATAGCTACAGCCGAGCCCTGCATAGCTCAACTGGCCACAACCCCTTTCAGGTGGGATTGGGATTCCAACGATTGGGACCCATGGATGTTGCACTACCCTTGGTGACCATCTCGGATGACTCATCCCCTTCTCCACCAGAAGTTGAAAAAACCACCTAGTTCATTGAGAAGATCTAGCACATCTGCCAATAGGTTCATGGTATTCTACAAAAGTCAAATTCCAAGTACAAGCAACGCCATGATCAACATCGGGTGCCACATAAGTTTCAGGTGGGAGACAAATTTTGGTTTCACTTGTAGAAAGAATGCCTTATAGGACCCCATTGGAAGATTTTCTCACTCCGTTATGGGTTGTACACCATCACCAAGGTTGTGGGTGACAATGTTTTTGAGCTCAACATTCCCCCTTTCCTTGGCCTGCACCCAGTATTCAACGTGGCTCTCCTTCGACCATATTTCCCACCATTATTGGAAACCTCAAAGATAACACAGTAGTTGACACCAACAGATATCAATCATTACTACATGAAATAGGAATCCATTGATCATATTGTGGACACACATATCAAGGGAACTCGATAGCAAAGGATCCATCTTTATCGAGTCGTCAAATCAGGGCAGTTCCTGCACCAAGGCAAGTGGCTCACCCGGGGCCAAATTCAGCACACATTTCCTCATATGATGGGGGAACTAAATGAAATGGAGAGAATTTATTCCTAAGGAGGGAGGATTGATCCAGATTGATATCAGTTTCCACCCACCTTTTCCAACTCGCTCAAAACATTTTTCTGGCAATTTTGGCAATTTACTATTTTTAACGGTTTTTAACTTCCGGGGCCATTTTGAGGGCATAAATGAAGGTTTTTCAGGATTGAGCTTCTCAATCATGGCCAAAGGATCTAATTTATCCCCCAAAATTAATCTCCTCGACGATACCTTTCCAATGGGATATTGTGCACTTAAAACGAAGATCGTATGCAAAAGTTACGACCCCTGGAAGTTGATGTACTAACTTACCCAAACGGGGCCCACATGAATTTTGGCGCTTCATCTCCTAGGGTTAGGTTTTTGGATGTCTAGGGTTTTTGACATTCTTTTTTATTGGTAAAATTCCTTTAGATCCTCATTGCAATCGTCTTCTTGAGAATGAGCACATTCGTCACATCTCTTCTCAGAGATAAGCCACCACCATTCCAGCAAGCTTGTTTTCCACTGCAGTTTACAGTTTCAACTTATTTCCTTATTGAATAGAAAACTAGTTTTACTGTATATCTGTTATTCTGTGTTAATAATATTTTAATAATTTGTATTTATTTTGTTATTATCATAAAATCTAAATCACCTATAGCTCAACAACTTACAAAAATGGTATCAAATCTTATAGTAGTTTCCTTCACTGAACATTAAAAAACTTAGGAACCCCTGACCTAGACCTTCTGGTCACTTATTTATATTGATTTCCATCTTATCAACCATTACCATCTCCTACAAAAACCTAACCCTAACATGTTTAGGTTTCCCTGCATGCACGACTTGCATGCTTTCCTTGCACGTGTTGCTTTTCCTTCCCACTGTCTTTTTCTAATTTTGTGTTTTGTCCTCAAAAAACATTTTTTCCTCAAAATAGGCCTACACTCAATAGGCCCCAAACACTGACATGTGGCTCGTCCCAAGACACCTAGGCATTGTGTACTCCATTAAAAAACTTTTCTAGTCTGTGGAACTTATCTGCAAGCTCCCTTCCTTTTTCATGGACCTTCATGACTCTTCCTGTCAGTGCCTCTACTAACTGCGTTGTGATCTCCTTCTGAATCAGTGTTTCACCCTCTATTCATGTCTTCTCCATATTCATTTTTTCCTCCTCCAGTTGCACGATTAGCTGTGCTACTTTCTTATGGAGTGGTTCTAGTTCTTCTTGTCTCTCTTGCTTATATCTCTGTGTGGCATTCAAATCAGCCTGCAGCTTTTTCATGTCCTGACTACCTTTCAGGCACTTTGTGATGCTCATCATTTTCTTTCGTTTCTTGATCTCTTGCATGGCTATACTTAACCTCTCCTCCTCTTGGTCCCACTGTTGGACCTGCTCATCCTCATCCAGCGTGGTCCATATCTACGGTGCTCTGTCAAACAATCTTGCTGCTATGCTGAATTTTTCCTCCATTGCTGCCATTTGTGGTGTATCTTCTTGTTTCCTCTGATCTCTTACCTTGGGAGGATTTGTAGTAGTCATTTTTTCTTTTAACTCAGTCTCTTGCATGTAGTGTTTGATAGTTTTGGAAATAAGATTAAGTTTCTCCTCTGTCATGTTTTTTTCTTCTCGCGTGTTGTCAGGGATGTGATTGTACATTGTTGTCACACCCAGTTTGATTCTTTTTGCACTCCTTTTCTTCCTTGGTTTCAAACTTGACTTGTCCAATCACCAATTCTAAGGCTTCCTTTCCATCTCTTGTCTCTTGTAGTTATGCTGCATCTTTTCTGGCACATGATTGTACCTCCTGCACGATATTGAATTGGAGCCTGTATAGTGCCTTGGTAGGTATTCTTGCTAATACAACTCTACCTATGCCAGGTCCTTCAATTGCATGTGTTCTTCAGTTTCATCCATTTGTAGCATATACGTTGTTAGCCTGAAATTCAAAATTTCCTGGGAAATAGTCTGAAATGTGTCCTCCTTGCTTGGTGTATTCCTTGTCATTGTTGTTGCTTCTTTGAGGAAGGATCCAATTCCCCTTTCAGGCATCTATGCTAAACTGATATGCTCGAGGACCCACTTTACACCTTCTAGGTCATCTTGTATTATTTTTCTCAGGCGTTGGGATTTTTCAAAATCTTCCACTACACAGTCTTGCACCCTTTTTGCCATGAGGTCTACGTCATCCTCCATGATAGTGTATTCTACCATCTATTTGTGTGCTTTTTCCTTCTTGCACGATCCTCCCATATGTACTATTGGCCTCTTTGGGGTTCCTCTCTCCTGTGGAATAGATGCTGATGGGATTTATTTAGTTGTGGTGTCCCTTTCTCCTTGGTTTTTCTACTCTGGGGTAGTGTCCTTTTGTGTTGTTTGTGTATTCTTCTTTAGTGCACTCCCCTTCTTTTGTTGCACTGGCTTCTTACTAGGTTTCCCCAACTTCGTCAAATTTTTGGGTGCAACGGTGTCTACCTCTGTACCCTTAGGAACTTCTTGTGTCAGGAAAGGAATCCTAAAGTCATCATGCCAATCCCTCATTGCCATTTCTATGTTATCCTTAGTGATGTAGTATGTTAGTTGTAGCCATTCCTTCCCTGGATCCCTGTGTTCTTGGATCCACATGTTGTGCCTTGTCTCCCTGAAGCCGGCTATGTCTCGATATTGTGTGACCATGTCTGGACTAATCCTCCAAGTGTTCGCAATGTTTCCTGTATCTCATTGAGATACCTAACAAAGGTACTTGTGCTGGTGGTTCTATGCTTTGGGTTTGAATTACTACCCAATGATGTGTGCCATGTTGTGTGGCATCGAACGATCCAATCACAAAAATGAGATTATAGGGGGATATTTCCACCCCATCAGTGTAATCAAAATGAGTAAACAAGAGTAGTGGATTTTTGTTACCCAGTCCTACACGTCTTTCTCATTCTTCGAGGAACAATTTTGATAGATACAGAGCCTAGCTAAGTGTAGTGCCCTTATTGCACTGTGTTGCAACTACGACGACCTTGGCAGGGATTTCCTCCCTACGACATTTCCTAAGCATTTTGCAAGCCATGAGCTTGGTGTACATCCTTGCTCCTATGTCACTGATCCTCTTGATTATGATCCTACATGAGCCCCTCTCTGTGCCGTATGTTTTCTTCACCTCCTTGACCAAGGCGTTTTCCTTGGTTTTGTAATCCAAGTATTGCACCTATTGATGGAACCCCTGTGATGAGTGCAATAAGTTCCACGTCTATTGAGATGGTTTGTCCCAACCATAAGAATCCTCCATGGAGGACCTCCATCAATTTCTTGACGCAGTTGTTTAATTCTTTCCCCCTTACAAAATGAGGAATTTCAAGCAGATTCAGAATGCCCGTGTTGGTCAGGCCGGTTTCCCATGGTTTTGGTTTTAGGATTGGGTCTCCAAAGGGGCATGTCACTATACTATATAGGTATACCTGTTGTACAAATTCAAGTAATTTTCCATCATCTCCCACGTCATGTTACAAATACTTAAACTTCTCCATGCATCACAGAAGTGTTAGCGTGGTTTGAACTCCCTCTGGAATGCACAGTAGTACGATGGTTTCATTGGGTTGTCTCTGTGGGGAAAGCACCATAGGTTTTTTTCCCTTTCTTCTTGGAGGTTGACTTGAGGTCCCATCCTCCATCTATCTATTTCCCACATCAGGGTTTGTTTGGGCTGTAATGTCATTCACCAGACCCTCCTGTTGCTACACAGATTCTACTCTAGGTGGTCTTGGCGCTGCAGCCTCTCTGTGCGTGTTTGCTTCACCATTTTTTCGTTGGGATTCTTCAGCCCTTAGAGGTTGTTGTACATTGACTGCATCATCTGTAGTGTGACCCTGTGCACCATTGTTCAGGTCAATTTCCATCGTCGTTGCTATTGGTGGTTGTGTTTCTTCCACCATCAACGTAGGTCTTGTTGTTTCTACCTGTGGTGACAAAATCACATCCACATTGACGAATTCCTCATTCTGTGCGATTTATTGTTTGGCCTTCGTCGTTTCATATGGTACCCTAACATTGCTTATGGTTTTCCTCCCTGATTGACCTGGTGCTCCCATATTTGGTGGTGCCATCCTGGGTACTGGTTAGTTTTTGTTGAGTGGGTTTCAACTAGTTCGCACTGTGTTCTTCGTGAATTCGCTTCTTCTCTGCATGCTCTTTGTCACTACAAGTTTGTGTTTTCACAATAAGTCTTATGTTCCCTGTGTTCCCCCTTTATATAGAAAATTTTGTGAAACTTCTCGGAGAAACTTCCCTGGATGTGATTAATGCAATGATGTTTTATGCGTACGTTCCATTTAATTTCATAAATGGCACTAGTTGGTGCCTTTTTGTTGTAACTGTCATTTTTTGTTTTTTCCTCTTTTTCTGACCATTAACCCTTTTTCCAGTGCATTGAGCATCTCGAGTTCATGACGTATTTTTTTGGTATCCTTTCCTTAGTGCGCATTATATCACCCGTATGTTGCGCGCAGATATATTCCCTCTCGTCGCAATGATTCCACTTTCTGCTGCGCGTTCTATTCTCCAGTATTTTTGTGTTTTCAGTCTTTTCTATTTTTCTATTTATTTTTCCTTATTTTCCTCCTTTTGTTTCTTTTTATCATTTTCTCTTTCTTAAATCTACTATAATACATTATATACATGTTTTTTGACTGCGCTATAACTTTTAGGTGTTAGGAGGTCAACTATCCCTGTATAGTTTTAGTTGACTCCCATTGATCAGTCCTTTTAGTTATGTTCCTTCCAAGTATTTTAATTGTACAGATCCCCCATCTATGACATTATTCAATTCATATGGTCCCATCCAATGCATTATGAATTACCTTGGATGTTGAATAAATTTATTGTCATAAAAAAAGACTAGATCTCCCTCCTTGAAATTCTTCCTCTTGATATGTATGTCATGCCAAGATTTGTCTCTTTCTTTTTGTACCTCTTGGTGAAATCTTGTCAAAATCTTATCTTCTTCCATCTCCATTAGTTGATTGAGCATTTCCTTTACTACGCCTCTTTTTGTCATGTTGGTAATTTATGCTATGCACAAATTGGGTACCATAAATTCTAATGGTACTACTGCTTCCTTCCCATACAAAAATCTGAATGGTGTTTGTCCTGTCATTGTTTTACATGTGGTATTGTATGGCCATAGTACTGCTGGTATTTTCAAATTGCAACCATCCCTGTTGACATTGCAGATATTTGTCAGAGCATTCTCCAAGATCTTATTGAAGGCTTTTATTGTTCCATTTGCTTGAGAATGGTATGGTGTAC
>JASDQU010010395.1:23832-34351 GCA_032191745.1 Picea mariana | reverse complement strand
ATGCTATTTTGGGAGTAAAGTTCGAGGAATAAGGAAGAGCACAACAAACAAAGGAGGAAGATAAGGAATGGACCAAAGAAGCAATATGCACCGGGAATCAAGGAAAATCAACACGGGGAAAAGAATATTCAAAGGAAGAAATGGTTGGATTGAATACCAACCATACGTACGAGGTTCATATGTGGACAAACTTAATCCACTAGGGTTAGGGTTTTGGGTTATGATGAAAAGGGTTTTTACCCACTTTTGGTAGTATAAGTATATGATGTATGAGGTAGATAGGGTATCACTTTTTGTGTAGTATAGAAGTATCTTGGAGAAAATTTTTGAGTTTTGAGTTTGTCTTTGATGAGTGTTTGGTTGAGAGTTGTGGAGCTCATACTGAGTTAGATGGATTGCAACTGAGGGTCAGGTCGCAATTTTTGGAGCTTGGTGCAACACTGGTCAACCTCACCATTAACATACTTTTGATGTAAAGCATGCAATGCAGAGAATTGAAGATGAATAATAAAGAAGATAAATCTTTGTGGATGTAGCCCAAGGGTGGTGAACCACAATAAAATATTGTATCAATGTGTGTAATGTTTTCCTTTATGATTTGATATGATTTATGATGAATGAATGGATAAATGAATGAGTCTGTTAAGGTTAATTTGCAGTGCGCACTAGAATAGTTATGTTATTTTATGCAGAATGAATGTTAATATTTAAATGAATGGTAGATATGAATGATGGTATGGTAAAATGATGAATACTGATGAATATTGAAGTAGAAGTATAAGTATACCTAAAATCCCCATGAACACTATCCCTTCCATGACTACAGACATTTGGGTCATGTAGTCACCCATAAGCCATATTGGGTGAGATTGTGTTGTGCGCCCTATGCATAGTGCTTCCTTCTGGTTTACCAGAGGTGATGATGGTTTATAGGGTTTTGTTGGAGAACTAAGATAGAAACCAATTCAGCCCATACATCCAACATGCATGCACAACAACCTCCCAATTTTCTTCTCTTAGTGCATCTCTAAGAAAAGAAATCCCCCCCTCCCTCAAAATATTCCTACCAGAACTCTCACCCTCTCTTCCTATCGCAAATGGCTACGCCTAATTTTTCCTCCCATTCTCCTCACTTTATCATTTCTAGTTTCTCTTTATATCACTGTGACTTGTCAAACTACACTTCCATGAGCACATCCTTTCTTCCACATACACATTGGCACGCTAGTGTTTTCTTCATCGATATGCCAACCATCTTCCTCCAAACCTAGCCAACGTGTTTTCGCTAAATCTCACTACATGTTCTTATCATTGACGAAGTGTGCCGGACACATCAATAGTGTCCACATGATTATCTTCACCACGCACATTACTTTCATTGGTTGAATTTCCTCCACTCACATTGATGCATCTCACATCAGTGGTGATCCTCCCTTTTTCTTTTGTCGATACACTATGTATCGACATCGCCCCTCCCTTTCACTTTATTTCACTGCATATCAATGAGATTCACCTCTTCTCCACCAACGCACTACTTGTTGACAAGTTTCCCTCTCCTCTCACCAATGCACTAGTTTAAGGATGTCGAACCCTTGTCATAGCCGAAGGCATCAACGAAAATATTCTCCCTCTTGCCAACATGTTAGCACCAGAAGTCACCTCTGGATTGTTGCAGAGGTAAGCCTGATACCCATCAGTTTTATGTCACAATGAATCATTTAAAGGTGGTCTAATGGATGCAGACTTAGGATGGTATCGTTCTAACTCAGAAAAATGGGTTGACACGCATAGGCAAGTGAGGTTTTGATCTAACTTCAGTCAGTAATTTGCAGTATAGTGGTGAGCAGGGGGAAGATTTTAAGGAGAATGAAATGGTCTACTATGGATATTCGATCTTCCAGTATACTGAGGAGGAAAAGCTCCAAATACAAGATCCTCTTGAATTCAGAACTTCAAGAAACCAAAACCGCTATAACAGTACTGTAATCAAACATACATTACAATACAACCACAACAACCCGATTGAATCCTCCATGCCCGAGCTCTCAGTATCAGAGGGAAAAGAGAACACAAGTAATTGATTAAAAGTGGTTGCAATGCCACTATGATCAAACCTTCATCACAAAAACATAACTACCCTCGACTGGATCATCCATTCCTGAGCGTTCTAACACAAGTGTTATAGAGAGACGAAAGGAACTAAATTACATTAAACAAGAAGTCTCAAATGCATATCATAAATAGAGAACCAGAGGATTTGTGAAAACTTTACAAATCGAGAGCTTAGCTCAACCATCGACACTTAAGAAAAATAAAAACTGAGTATTTATACCCAAAATAAAAAAATAGAAGCACACTCGAGTAGTTGCATTGAAGTCATTACGTCTGCATGCTTCCTAATGAACTATGCATGTAGTCTTTTTCCAGACGTGAACCTCGGTCATACGCAAATGAGCTTCAGAATGGACCTACTGATGAGTCGACTAACTGACAGTCCTTTCCTGTGCTTTCTATTTATGGAAGAAACGACGCTCAACTACCACCAACCAACCTCAATAACTGCTTCATTGGTATCAGGGAATTCTCAATTCAACTCCACACTTGTAGGACGTGGCAACTGACGGGGTGATTGGCATGTCAGGCATGAAATGAAGGTCGGAAGGTGGCCATGTGGACAACACAAGAGCCATACGAGTGGGAGATGATGTAGACTGGGATGAAGATGATGTGGGGCGAGGTGGCACAAGTGGCAGGAAATGAGAAGGGGATAGGTACCAGAGGAACGATGAGTGGAAGATAGGTGGAGGGAGAGAAAGTGATAAAGGAGGGTCTGCTTGTCAACCCGAGATAGGACATAATAAGCACATGCGCATATCAGGGCTACGAAATGCGGTTTGAAACTTCCCCACTTTTGGGCTCGATGTGTGTATTTGGACGACATGTAGCATCTTTAAGAAACCATATTTTCGTTCTCGTCCTGCCATACAAACTTTATTCTATGCACATGTTGAAGCCCCGATACGATCAACGACCATCGATATGAGGCGCACTAATCTTGACCGCCCAGATTTGTGCACGTCTTATCACATTACGCCAAAAGGTCACATCGCACCTCCGACTTAGGATATAAGTCAATTTGTGGGTTTTTTGCCCATTTTCTTTGATTCCTTTGCCAAGGGAACAACTTCTTAGGAAAATACCCCCCTTACAAATAAATGTGATAACATTAGGCTCCATGGGGGATGGCTTGCTTCCTATGAGATGCCAATAACTCTTTTTCATATTCAGTGCCTTACTCTTGGGTTATGGAGTCACTTATTAAAGCCGAAGCAAATGAAAAACAATATTTACAAAGACATAGGAGCCACTCAAGGCTCAAATAAAGAACTTATTCAGAAAACGCCCATTTATAGGGCCACCAAAAAATTCATCGCCCTCCAAAGTCTGCAATCTGTAAGTGTTATTTTGACCTGTCTCGGAAATTTTGAAGGGCCGGATCCACAAGGCTTCAATTTTTTTATGCTTGCCTCTATCCTGTTTGGGTGCATCCCATTTAAGCACCATATCTCCCAGCTCAAAATCCTCTTTTCTCTCCTTTCTGTCAAGGGCTTGCTTGATATTCTGTTGATGTTCATGCTCTTTGTCCAACAACTTCTCTCTACTCTATTGGACTTCTACTAGCTATTGTACTCTCTTGATCATATCATCGGGCTCACCTTGGTAGTCTTGAAAGAATTTCTCTATAGGTAGGGCAAGGTGAGAAGGAAAAACCACTTCAGTCCCATATACGATCTGGAAAGGAGAGATGCCCAAGGATCTCTTTATTGTCACTTGGTCAGCCCAGAGAGAAAATTTGAGCTTTGAATCCCATTATTTTTTGTTGTCACTCGATCAACCCACAGAGAAAATTTGAGCTTTGAATCCCATGCTTTTTTATTGTCCTCTAACAATATTTTAATGATCTTTATCAGGCTTTTATTAGAGGATTCTTCTAATCCATTGCCTTGGGGATAATAGGGGGTAGAGTGGATCAATGCAATCCTGAACGGCCCACAAAATTTGATCAATGGATCAGACTTGAAGGATGCAACATTATCAATGATGAGTCTGTTTGAAAAACCAAACCTTACAATAATATCATCTAGGAAACCAATGATCACTTTATGAGAAGCACTCCTTGTGGGGATAGCTTCTATCCATTTGGTGAAATAATCTATGGCAGTTAAGATCCACCTGTATTGACTACTTGATGTAGGATGAATTCCCCTAATGAAGTCTAGGCCCCACTATTGAAAGGGACCTGAAGCTACCACAGGCTTCAATGGCAGAGATTTGAGCTGCTGCTTTCTAGAGAATTTCTGACATTTGATACAAGCTCTTATTTTTTCACAGACATTACTGAATAAAGTGGGATAGTAGTACCTGACCCTGAGAATTTTGTAGGCTGTGGTTCTCCAAAAGTGATGTCCTCCACACAGGCTGTCATGGAAATCAAACACAATTTTTTGGGCCTCTTGTGGGTCTAGGCATCTCAGAAGCACACCTAGAGGGTCTTTCCAATACAAGACCTGGTCAATGAGGAAATACCTGATTGATTTGTTCTTTAAAGCTCTTGCCTTTCTTCTTCCCATACCATCAGGGGGTCTCAACTCTTGCAGGAAAAAAATAACGTCTTGGTACCAGGTACATTCTTCCAGTGGAGGGCTATCCTGTGGATTTTTATTAGAAAAATTAGCTTGCTGACCTTTTGAGCAAGTGTTGATGAAGTTAACCCCCAAAGTTTTGCAATTAGATTCATCCAACAGTTTGGCTAAACCTTGGCCTTTAACTAGTGTGGTGGGTTTTATTTCCAGATCAAACTCAATAATTTTGGCAATCCATTTACTCCTTCTTCCATCTATGTCATGCTAAATGAGAATGTCCTTCACAACACCTGAAGGAATGTATGCAATGATTTTTGAATGTAGAAAATAGACTTTGAAATATTTGAGAGCTTTCACCAGGGCAGAAGCATGTTTCTCCATGATGTCATATTTTACCTCAACATCTCTCAATGCCCAGTTGAAAAATGAAATTGGCTTCTCCAGCCCTTCAGCATTCTTCTGCAATAGAACAACTGCCACCGTATCAAAATAAGCAAAAGAGAAAATCAGAAAATCCTTGGAATAATCAAGACTGATAAGCACAGGTGCCTCAATGAATGCCCTCTTGATCTGGATGAAGGATTCTCTGGACTCGACAGTCCATTTTACTTCATGTCCCTTTCTGAGCATGATTGTGATATGCTTCACCAATTCGGCAAAGTTTGAAACAAATCTTCTCAGAAAATTATTTTTTCCTAGGAAGGACTGAACTTATTTTTTGGATCTGGGAAGTGACAAGTTTTGAATAGCTTCCACCCTGCTTGAATCAATTTTGACCCCCTCAGCTAATACTATGTTCCCTAGCAACTTTCCCTCCTTCATGGAAAACAATGTTTTCTTAGGATTTAAGAAGAGACCAAACCTTCTACATTTCAAGAATACTTTCCTCATATGATAACGATGTTCTTTATCAGATCTGGAAAAGATTGTTATGTCATCCAGATAGATGACCACGAATTTATCCTTCTCCCCAATGAAGGCGATGTCCATGGCTCGCTGAAAGGTTGCTCCTACGTTCATTAATCCAAAGGGCATTTTGGCATACATGAATGTGCCCCAAGAAGTGGTGAAGGCTGTCTTTTCTCTGTCTTCGGGAAGAAAAGAGATATGGTTATAGCCAGAAAATCCATCAATCATGGAAATCCTAGATGCACCAGTTACCCTCTACAATATGTGTTCCATCTTTGGTAGCGGGTAATCGTCCTTCCTAGAGCTCCTGTTCAGATTTCTGAAGTCGAGACAGAGTCTGATTTCTCCACTCTTCTTTCTCACTAGGACCAGGTTGGCTACCCACTCAGAATATCTCAAGGGAACAATAATCTAAGCATCCAAAAGATTCTACACCTCCCTTTCCATAATAGGCAACAACATAGGATTTATCTGTCTCAACTTCCACCTAAATCGTTTGGCTTCATCCTTCAGTGGGATCTTATATTCAATGAAACTGGTGTCATATGTTCTGAGGTCTTTGTAGGTCCAAGCAAACACATCAGAAAATTAATTTAATAGCTCAGTATAATCAACCCTCTACTCTCTTGACAGTCTGCTTGACAATTTGACAAATTTTGGGTCTTGCTCTATGCCAATATTGCACTCAGCCACATCAACATCATCATTTGAGATTTTACCCTTTACTGCCACATCATTTCTGTCAAACAATATTTCTAAAGGGACCAGTCCCTTTGGGATGTGATTGCTAGGCAATTGGACAATGTGATGATTAACAATTTTACTCAACAACTCATTAGCATGGGGACTATTTGCAGAATCCTGGTCCTGATTAATATGCAATGTTGAAAACTCCTCAACAATTTCCAGAAATCTTTTGATTTCAAGACCATCCTCAAACACTTTCCAATGCTTGACATTATCAGGTATAGATGGTCTATATTTTACTTCTACATCATACCTGAGCTTAGGTGGCAGAGGGTTTTTGAAATTACTTGCTGAGGCAGCCAAAGAATCAACCACTGTATTTTCCTCTCTTGGGATGAATGAAATGTTGAAGGCCAAGAAAAAACTGTCAATCAGGTCCCACACTTCATTTCTATAGGTTCTGATCATGGGATGCTTATATTGATACAAATTTCTAATTTGATTAACAATCAATTCTGCATCTCCAAACACATATATTTCCTTGATCCCCATGTCTTTTGCAGCCCTTAAGCCCAAAACAAGAGCTTCATACTCTGCCACATTATTGGTAGCTTCAAATTCCAGTTTGTATGACAAAGATATGGCTTCCTGAGATGGTGAAACAAAGACCACTCCAACACCAACAACATCCTTAGAGGAGGCTCCATCAAAAAACATTTTCCAAACAGAGGTGGTGGAGAAAGAAACATCATGAAAAACCATGGACTGTTTTTTGAGATGTAAAGTAGGATCAGGAGCATCAATGAACTGCAACAAACTGGCCCCCAACTAGGTGTCAAGTGCAAAGATAGGATGGTTGGTGGGGTCAGATTCATCACTAATAATATAGGCCAACTGGGCTTCTCTGTACAGTCGTCTATGCTCCCCTCCAAAGACTAGAATGGTATCATATGTGAGGTCCATCTGCAAGGTTCCCCCAAGCCATTTAATCCAAGATCTTGACAAAAGCATGCCAAACTTGGGAGGAACGTCAGTCACCACAATATCCATGACCACAATTTTTATGGGAAGCTAAAACAAGGTCACAACTAGGTCTTTGATAACCCCAAGACATTGCACTCTCTTTGAATCAAAAGAGTACAAATCATGATAATCTTTTGTGATCCCTAATTCAAGCTCTTCCATAATAGTTTTGGGCATGAGATTATGAGATGCCCCAAAGTCCATCAGACAATTATGCAACACCTTATCATGTATGTTCAGTGATGTGTAGAAAGGAGGGGATGAATCATATCTATATTCTACCATGGAACCTAAGATGACTGCTGGCTTTTCATCTTGTAGGTTTACTGAGTCTATGGAATGGAGAGATGGCTCAGACTTCAACATTTTAGAAAGGGATTTTTTTAAATCTTCCTGTTTGACTAGATCTGAAAGGGGAATAGGGATCCTAATTTTCTGAATTTCATGCTCAAAGCTAAAGGAGGAATGGGGTTTTAGAATTTCTCTCACCTCTGGGATAGGGTCTTTGGCTATCGGTGGGGGATTCCGAGATTTCTTTTCTTTGCTGCTGTTTGTTGCATCTTTGACGGGTTTATCTCCTTTAGAAGGCTGATCAGGGATGTCAGACTTCTCTCCTTTCTTCTTTGACCTGAGGTTATATTTATTGGGACTGCTATTGGCTTTCTCCCCCTTACTCATCTCATTTATTTGGTTATCTAAGAGAGACTCCTCGTATGCATATTGATTCAAGTGAGGTAATGGTGAGGTGTCTCCAAGACAATGGATTTTATGATCTAGCTCTTCCTCCTCTCCTTCTTCATCAACAACAAGGTTATTTTGAAGAGGGGTTTTGGTTTTTTTATCATCCCTATCTCTGATTCTAGGTTCTCTTGGGAGGATCTAAGGAGCACTATTGTTTGGCCTCCTGAAGTTGCCTCTGTTATTAGCATTTTGGGCATTTTTGTAACCTTGCTTCCCTTCAAGTTTCATTTTCTCCATTTTTTCAGAAAGGGATTTCACCATCTTGGTCAATTCATCCACTTGAGGATAGGATGCAGAAAAACCAGAGGTTGAGGCCTCAAATCTCCCTCTTCCCATGTCTCTGTCAGCTTTATTCCTGAGTCTGTCAACTACCAATACATTAGATTCTACTTCTAGGGTTGCATCTTTCATATGAGCCAGGGAAGTAGCTCTTCTTTCTCTTAGTAGGAGGTAGAAGTCAAGGTCAAAAGTGCTAGCATAAGTAATTTTGGCAGAGGCTTCAGTAGGATTTATCTCAGTAGGGATTTTATTGTACATCTTGTTAAATGTTTTGGAGAAATCGGAGACAGATTCACCCTCTTTCCTCTTCAGGGACCCAATCTCTATGATATAATACATAAAGTCTTTTTTATCCCCCCACTGTCTCAAGAAGGCATCATCTAGAGCCTCAATTCCAGCAATGGATCCAGGGGTCAAACCTCTGAACCACTTTCTAACCTCACCATCAAGGCTCTCGACAAAGACTCTCATCTAGACATCTTCATTTTCAATATTCAAATTATTTGCATAATTGTAGAAGGGAGAAAGGTGCTCTTCAACAGTTATGTCTTCTTCTCCAGTGAACTTGGGCATATATTTTAGGTAATCTCCAGCAGGGAAAGAATTCATGGGATGAGGTAAGACTAGAGGAGCATATCTTGCATCCACTATGGCATCCATTCTATTTCTAGGGGGATTAGCACCTGCCATAGGGATATGAGGTGGAGGAGAAATAGGAGGAGAAGGTATTAGAACAGGGTAGACTGGAACTGAGCTTCCGAGAGGAAAGGGAAACAACACAGGATTTGGAGAAAAGGCTACCAGGCTTGGGGGAATAGGGGTCTCTCTTTCTATGAAATCTGTAACTCTAACAGGAGTAGGAGTGGTAAAGCCCAGGGTAGGAAAATCTTCTGAGGCGTTGGGTCTAAACCACAGTATAATTTCAGGGGAGAGTGGAGTGACAAGGATTTCTCCCTCCAATCCCAGACCAGGAGGGGAAAACTCAATAGGAACACACCCAAAATTCAAAGTCCGGGAAACTCCAACAAAAGGTATAACAGAAGGCTGAAAAGCATAAATTTGAGTTCCTATAGGGTAATGAAAATCATCAGAAATACCTCGTTCAGCAGTTGAAGTACC
This sequence comes from Picea mariana, assembly GCA_032191745.1. Taxonomy (NCBI): domain Eukaryota; kingdom Viridiplantae; phylum Streptophyta; class Pinopsida; order Pinales; family Pinaceae; genus Picea; species Picea mariana. The sequence goes on along the minus strand of JASDQU010010395.1, from coordinate 24,950 downwards.
TTCATGAAAGGCCTTTCCATTTCTGATAATTTTCTTTGGGTTAGCTTCAGGTGTTGCCAAAGGCAGTTATGGAGTAGACCTCACGTGTCTGCCTCTGGAAGCCACAGTTGAAACAATTGAGTCACCTGTGGATTTGCATCAAAAGAGTCACCACAGTGGAGTCGCTAGGTTCACAGTTTCAATCTTGATGTACTGGGTTTTGATGCACCTTCAAAACCAGTAAGCTTTGTCGTTCAATCCCAGGGAAAATTTTCAATTCGTCCCTGGCAACGACACTAGAAATGTTAGCACCAGAAGTCACCTCTGGATTGCTGCAGAGGTAAGGCTGATACCCATCAGTTTTATGTCATAATGAATAGTTTAAGGGTGGTCTAATGGATGCAGACTTAGGATGGTATCGTTCTAACTCAGAAAATTGGGTTGGCACGCATAGGCAAGTGAGGTCTTGATCTAACTTCAGTCAGTAATTTGCAGTATAGTGGTGATTAGGGGGGAGAGTTTAAGGAGAATGAAATGGTTTGCTATGGACATCTGGTCTTCCAGTAGCCTAAGGAGGAAAAGCTCCAAATACAAGATCCTATTGAATTCAGAACTTCAAGAAACTGAAACCGCTATAACAGTACTGCAATCAAACATACATTACAATACAGTCACAAAAACCCGACTGGATCCTCCATGCCCGAGCTCTCAGTATCAGAGGGAAAAGAGAACACAAGAAACTGATTAAAAGTGGTTGCAATGCCACTGTGATCAAACCTACATCAAAAAAACATAACTACCCTCCACTGGATCATCCATGCCCGAGCATTCTAACACAGCTGTTACAGAGAGACGAAAGGAACTAACTTACATTAAACAAGAAGTCTCAAATGCATATCATAACCAGAGAACCAGAGGGTTTGTTAAAACTTTACAAATTGGGAGCTTAGCTCAACCATCGACCCTTAAGAAAAATCAAATCTGAGTATTTATACTCAAAACAAAAACACAGAAGCACACTCGAGTAACTGCATTGAAGGAATTACATCTACATGCGTCTTGACAGACTGTGCATGCCATCTTTGTCCAGACGTGAACCTCAATCATACGTAAACGAGCTTCAGAACGAACCTGCTGAT
>JASDQU010010395.1:11574-23812 GCA_032191745.1 Picea mariana | reverse complement strand
TTTTCCTAGGAAGGACTGAACTTATTTTTTGGATCTAGGAAGTGACAAGTTTTGAATAGCTTCCACCCTGCTTGAATCAATTTTGACCCCCTCAGCTAATACTATGTGCCCTAGCAACTTTCCCTCCTTCATGGCAAACAATGATTTCTTAGGATTTAAGGAGAGACCAAACCTTCTGCATTTCAAGAATACTTTCCTCATATGACAATGATGTTCTTTATAAAATTTGGAAAAGATTGTTATGTCATCCAGATAGATGACCATGAATTTATCCTTCTCCCCAATGAAGGCAATGTCCATGGCTCGCTGAAAGGTTGCTCCTGCATTCATTAATCCAAAGGGCATTTTGGCATACATGAATGTGCCCCAAGGAGTGGTGAAGGCTGTCTTTTCTCTGTCTTCGGGAAGAAAAGAGATATGGTTATAGCCAGAAAATCCATCAATCATGGAAATCCTAGATGCACCAGTTACCCTCCAATATGTGTTCCATCTTTGGTAGCGGGTAATCGTCCTTCCTAGAGCTCCTGTTCAGATTTCTGAAGTCGACACAGAATTTGATTTCTCCACTCTTCTTTCTCACTAGGACCAGGTTGGCTACCCACTCAGAATATCTCAAGGGAACAATAATTTGAGCATCCGAAAGATTCTACACCTCCCTTTCCATAATAGGCAACAACATAGGATTTATCTGTCTCAACTTCCACCTAAATTGTTTGGCTTCATCCTTCAGTGGGATCTTATATTCAATGACATTGGTGTCATATGTTCTGAGGTCTTTGTAGGTCCAAGTAAACACATCAGAAAATTATTTTAATAGCTTAGTATACTCGGCCCTCTGCTCTCTTGACAGTCTGCTTGACAATTTGAGAAATTTTGGGTCCTGCTCTGTGCCAATATTGCACTTAGCCACATCAACATCATCATTTGAGATTTTACCCTTTACTGCCACATCATTTCTGTCAAACAATATTTCTAAAGGGACTAGTCCCTTTGGGATGTGATTGCTAGGCAATTGGACAATGTGATGATCAACAATTTTACTCAACAACTCATTAGCATGGGGACTATATGCAGAATCCTGGTCCTGATTAATATCCAATGTTGAAAACTCCTCAACAGTTTCCAGAAATCTTTTGATTTCAATACCATCCTCAAACACTTTCCAATGCTTGACATTATCAGGTATAGATGGTCTATATTTTACTTCTACGTCATACCTGAGCTTAGGTGGCAGAGGGTTTTTGAAATTACTTGCTGAGGCAGCCAAAGAATCGACCACTGTATTTTCCTCTCTTGGGATGAATGAAATGTTGAAGGCCAAGAAAAAACTGTCAATCAGGTCCCACACTTCATTTCTATAGGTTCCGATCCTGGTATGCTTAGCTTGATACAAATTTCTAATTTGATTAACAATCAATTCTGCATCTCCAAACACATATATTTCCTTGATCCCCATGTCTTTTGCAACCCTTAAGCCCAAAACAAGATCTTCATACTCTGCCACATTATTGGTAGCTTCAAATTCTAGTTTGTATGACAAAGATATGGCTTCCTGAGATGGTGAAACAAAGACCACTCCAACACCAACAACATCCTTAGAGGAGGCTCCATCAAAAAACATTTTCCAAATAGAGGTGGTGGAGAAAGAAACTTCATGAAAAACCATGGACTGTTTTTTGAGATTTAAAGTAGGATCAGGAGCATCAATGAACTACAACAAACTGGTCCCCAACTAGGTGTCAAGTGCAAAGATAGGATGGTTGGTGGGGTCAGATTCATCACTAATAATATAGGCCAACTGAGCTTCGCTGTACAGTCTTCTATGCTCCCCTCCAAAGACTAGAATTTTATCATATGTGAGGTCCATCTGCAAGGTTCCCCCAAGCCTTTTAATCCAAGATCTTGACAAAAGCATGCCAAACTTGGGAGGAACGTCAGTCACCACAATATCCATGACCACAATTTTTATGGGCAGCTAAAACAAGGTCACAACTAGGTCTTTGATAACCCCAAGACATTGCACTCTCCTTGAATCAAAAGAGTACAAATCATGATAATCTTTTGTGATCCCTAATCTGGGCTCTTCCATAATAGTTTTGGGCATGAGATTATGAGATGCCCCAAAGTCCATTAGACAATTATGCAACACCTTATCATATATGTTCAGTGATGTGTAGAAAGGAGGGGATGAATCATATCTATATTCTACCATGGGACCTAAGATGACTGCTGGCTTTTCATCTTGTAGGTTTACTGAGTCTATGGAATGGAGAGATGGCTCATACTTCAACATTTTAGAAAGGGATTTTTTAAAATCTTCGTGTTTGACTAGATCTGAAAGGGGAATAGGGATCCTAATTTTCTGAATTTCATGCTCAAAGCTAAAGGAGGAATGGGGTTTTAGAATTTCTCTCACCTCTGGGATAGGGTCTTTGGCTATCGATGGGGGATTTCGAGATTTCTTTTCTTTGTTGTTGTTTGTTGCATCTTTGACTGGTTTATCTCCTTTGGAAGGCTGATCAGGGATGTCAGACTTCTTTCCTTTCTTCTTTGACTTGAGGTTATATTTATTGGGACTGTTATTGGCTTTCTCCCCCTTACTCGTCTCATTTATTTGGTTGTCTAAGAGAGACTCCTCGTATGCATATTGATTCAAGTGAGGTAATGGTGAGGTGTCTCCAAGACAATGGATTTTACGATCTAGCTCTTCCTCCTCTCCTTCTTCATCAACAACAAGGTTATTTTGAAGAGGGGTTTTGGTTTTTTTATCATCCCTGTCTCTGATTCTAGGTTCTCTTGGGAGGATCTAAGGAGCACTGTTGTTTGGCCTCCTGAAGTTGCCTCTGTTATCAACATTTTGGGCATTTTTGTAACCTTGCTTCCCTTCAAGTTTCATTTTCTCCATTTTTTCAGAAAGGGATTTCACCATCTTGGTCAATTCATCCACTTGAGGATAGGATGCAGAAGAACCAGAGGTTGAGGCCTCAGATCTCCCTCTTCCTATGTCTCTGTCAGCTTTATTCCTGAGTCTGTCAACTGCCAATACAGTAGATTCTACTTCTAGGGTTGCATCTTGCATATGAGCCAGGGAAGTAGCTCTTCTTTCTCTTAGCAGGAGGTAGAATTCAAGGTCAGAAGCGCTAGCATAAGTAATTTTGGCAGAGGCTTCAGTAGGATTTATCTCGGTAGGGATTTTATTGTACATCTTGTTAAATGTTTTGGAGAAATCGGAGACAGATTCTCCCTCTTTCCTCTTCAGGGACCCAATCTCTGTGATATAATACATAAAGTCTTTTTTATCCCCCCACTGTCTCAAGAAGGCATCATCTAGAGCCTCAATCCCAGCAATGGATCCAGGGGTCAAACCTCTGAACCACTTTCTAACCTCACCATCAAGGCTCTGGACAAAGACTCTCATCCAGACATCTCCATTTTCAATATTCAAATTATTTGCATAACTGTAGAAGGGAGAAAGGTGCTCTTCAACAGTTATGTCTTCTTCTCCAGTGAACTTGGGCATATATTTTAGGTAATCTCCAGCAGGGAAAGAATTCATGGGATGAGGTAAGACTAGAGGAGCATATCTTGCAGCCACTATGGCATCCATTCTGTTTCTAGGGGGATTAGCACCTGCCATAGGGATATGAGGTGGAGGAGAAATAGGAAGAGAAGGTATTAGAACAGGGTAGACTGGAACTGAGCTTCTGAGAGGAAAGGGAAACAACACAGGATTTGGAGAAAAGGCTACCAGGCTTGGGGGAATAGGGGTCTCTCTTTCTATGAAATCTGTAACTCTAACAGGAGGAGGAGTGGTAAAGCCCGGGGTAGGAAAATCTTCTAAGGCGTTGGGTCTAAACCACAGTATAATTTCAGGGGAGAGTGGAGTGACAAGGATTTCTCCCTCCAATCCCAGACCAGGAGGGGAAAACTCAACAGGAACACACCCAAAATTCAAAGTTCGGGAAACTCCAACAAAAGGTATAACAGAAGGCTGAAAAGCATAAATTTGAGTTCCTATAGGGTAATGAAAATCATCAAAAATACCTCGTTCAGCAGTTGAAGTACCTTCATGAAAGGCCTTTCCATTTCTAATAATTTTCTTTGGGTTAGCTTCAGGTGTTGCCAAAGGCAGTTGTGGAGTAGACCTCATGTGTCTGCCTCTGGAAGCCACAGTTGAAACAATTGAGTCACCTATGGATTTGCATCAAAGGAGTCACCACAGTGGAGTCACTAGGTTCACAGTTGCAATCTTGATGTACTGGGTTTTGATGCACCTTCAGAACTAGTAAGCTTTGTCGTTCAATCCCAGGGAAAATTTTCAATTCGTCCCTGGCAATGACACTAGAAATGTTAGCACCAGAAGTCACCTCTGGATTGCTACAGAGGTAAGGTTGATACCCATCATTTTTATGTCACAATGAATAGTTTAAAGGTGGTCTAATGGATGCAGACTTAGGATGGTATCGTTCTAACTCAGAAAATTGGGTTGGCACGCATAGGCAAGTGAGGTCTTGATCTAACTTCAGTCAGTAATTTGCTGTATAGTGGTGATTAGGGGGGAGAGTTTAAGGATAATGAAATGGTTTTCTATGGACATCTGGTCTTCCAACAGCCTGAGGAGGAAAAGCTCCAAATACAAGATCCTCTTGAATTCAGAACTTCAAGAAACTGAAACCACTATAACAGTACTGCAATCAAACATACATTACAATACAGTCACAAAAACCCGACTGGATCCTCCATGCCCGAGATCTCAGTATCAGAGGGAAAAGAGAACACAAGAAACTGATTAAAAGTGGTTGCAATGCCACTGTGATCAAACCTACATCAAAAAAACATAACTACCCTCCACTGGATCATCCATGCCCGAGCATTCTAACACAGCTATTACAGAGAGATGAAAGGAACTAACATACATTAAACAAGAAGTCTCAAATGCATATCATAACCAGAGAACCAGAGGGTTTGTTAAAACTTTACAAATCGGGAGCTTAGCTCAACCATCAACACTTAAGAAAAATCAAATCTGAGTATTTATACTCAAAACAAAAACACAGAAGCACACTCGAGTAACTGCATTGAAGGAATTACATCTACATGCGTCTTGACAGACTGTGCATGCCATCTTTGTCCAGACGTGAACCTCAATCATACGTAAACGAGCTTCAGAACGAACCTGCTGATGAGCCGACTAACTGACAATCCTTTCCTGTGGTTTCTATTTATGGTAGAAACGATGCTCAAGTACCACCAACCAACCTCAATAACTGCTTCATTGGAATCGGGGAAGGCTCAASTCAAATCCGCACCTGTAGGAYGTGGCAGCTGATGAGGTGATTGGTGTGYSAGGGATGAAATGGYAGTCGGGAGGTGGCCATGTGGACAACACAGGAGCCATACGAGCGRGAGATGATGTGSACTRGGACGAAGATGATGTGGGGCGAGGTGGCACAAGTGGCRGGAGATGAGAARGGGACAGGTACTGGAGGAACGGTGAGTGGAAGACAGGTGGAGTGAGCGAAAGTGATAAAGGAGGGGCCACTTGTTAACTCGGGATAGGACATAATAAGCACATGCGCATATCGAGGTTGTGAAAAACAATTTGAAACTTCCCCACTTTTGGGCCCGATGTGTGTCTTTGGACGACACGTAACATCTTTAAGAAACCATGGTTTCGTTCCTGGCCCTCCCAACAAACGTTATCTTGTGCGCATGTTGAAGCCCCGATACGATCGACGACCGTCGATCTAAGGCGCACTAATCTTGACTGTCCAGATTTGCGCGCGTCTTATCACATCACACCAAAAGGTCACATCGCACCTCCGACTTAGGATATAAGCCGATTTGTGGGTTTTTTGCCCATTTTCTTTGATTCCTTCGCAAGGGGCCAACTTCTTAGGAAAACACCCCTCCCTACAAATAAATGTGATAACACAACCAACCCTTGTTTTTAGGCCTATTTCATCCTCCTCCCAATTGGGATCCTTCTTGCTATGCTTGTCAGTGAATATCCTAAACATTTCTGGTGACTAAACTCTTCGCGCCTTATTAGAACTCCAGTGAGTGACTGATCACTGTAAGTGACCTACTTCATATTACACTCGTAATCAAGTATGGTGTGAAAGATGGTATTCCAATCTGAATTAGTATGAGAAAGTTATGTGTATTTAAGTTTTCCTCTGGTAGCATTAGCAAAGGTATGTATTTTTCAGTTTACGATTCCACCTAACATCACTCTCGTTGAAAACTTTGTGTTGTGCAATGACTTAAATTTAAATAATTTTTATTTTATTCAAACTTAAAATTATTTGAATTTAAAATTTGGTGTAAATTCAAAAATAAAAAAATTTGAAAAAAATTGATTTTAAAAGATCTGTGTGCTGAAATATTTGACTAGTGCTTTGAGTTTAGGGTTGCACTCCAAGAAGTAAGGGTGATCCTCCTTCCAAAAGACACTCAAAAAACTTTTTGCCAGAAACAATCTATGATGGGGAACCAAACCAACTTCCCATGAGAAGTTAACAGTAAGTTCTCCGATGCGCCCAGAGAATTCAATAAGAATGTCTCCAAGCCCCATCGACCATGTTAACTGAAAGTCAGCCAGCTAGGTTATGAGGGGAATGAAGTCGGTGTTCATTGGCCAAGTTGAGGTGAACATTTTCGAAGTAATCGAGGAAGTTAAGAGGAACTGCTCTGAGGCCATTGGAAAATCTGAGAAGAACTTCGCCGCTGATCGGCGATGTTAATTGGAACAAATCCGAATGTAACCGACAAAGTTTAAACAGTAAGCATTGTCACCAGCAGGGAATTGCCTCTTGAAAACCGTGACAACTCTCCTTGAGATCGTTCGACATCCCAAAGGTTTTATGCTGTACATTAAACCACGCGACTCATTTTGGGTTTTTCCCTCCTTACTAGCAGAGAAAAAATAAGTGACCACCAAAATCTGACCGTCCAAAATCACGTGCCATTTTAGGGTTTTTTCCACCTGCGCAGGAGAAGTGCTTCACAATCCATTCATCCTACTTCTTAGAGCACCCACGAAATGGTAGATAAGTGCCTATGAAATGGAATCCCCACAAAATTGGAAGAGTACGTCCATGAAATTTTAAGAATACATGCGAAATAGTTAATAGTTAATAGTCCCCCGATTAACTAATGGAAGAGTTACTCTTAAAATTAAGAAAAAGTCCCCCGATTGCATACCAAAAGGCCAGAATAGTTGGTGGGAAGAGATTTAACCGGGGCAGTTAAGAGTAACTCAGCCAATTGCCTCTTGTACACTGAAAGAGATGCACTGGTTTTTAGATCATGAGTTAACCACATGCATTGGTATCTTTTGGCGCTGAGTGATTTTCTTTGGGCTTTTAAAGAAAAGTCCCATGAGAAGGGAGGAAGTTACAGGTTTACAAACAGTAGTCCAGAGAAATATAGGCTCTTCGCTTCCCATCCAATGTTAACAATTGTGCAAAGAGGCTCTCTGGAGATAGAGTTAGGTTTAAGAAATCCAGTAGTAGATGATATATTTTCTGTCCCTGGTTATGATTTGGACGATTTGATTGCTTCTCAGGGTAACCCTATTTTAGGTGTTCATGTATACGTTTATTCAGATGATGTCCAGGAGGTGAATTGCCCTCAAGGTTCTGGAGCAGCTCCTGGGCCAAAGCAAGTACTTTGTTATGCAATATCTGATGCAAACGGGAAATTCACCTTTAAATTTATTTCATGTGGAAAATACAGCTTGTTGCCATTCTGAAGGGGTGAGAATACAATATTTGATGTTTCACCTCCGTCTATGGAAGCTCTGGTTGAGCATGGTCATGTTACTATATCTCATCCATTTCAAGTCGCAGGTTTCCATGTCATGACTTCTAAAGGCGTTGGAGTTGAAGGTGTTAAGATAGTAATTGATGGACGAGAAAGAGCTGCAACAGATATCCAGGGATATTACAAACTTGATCAGTGACAACTCGCTATGTTGGCAAGCGTCAGGTTGGATTTACACACGGGTCAGAGAATGTTAAGCCTCAAGTGAAGAGGACTTACACATGGGTCAGAGAATGTTAAGCCTCAAGTGAAGAGGATTGTTGATATGGGAAACTTCTTCTTTGATGTTAAATCAGGTGAATATTGAACATCCCCGCTGACCACAACAACTGAAAGTGATTTCGGTCTTCCATTTTTACTATCACATATTGAACTCATGCATTTTCTTCTGAAAGTCTTCGTTGGAATTTAACATATTGAACCTTAATCCAATATATTTGAATGGTAAAAAAATCTACTGAGCAACAAGATCCATGTTGATTCAAGCTCTTATCTTGAAGCAAATGGGTTTGGAGCTTAACCTTAACTACACCCAGAGGAGCAGTCCTCATATGGGCAAGAACCCTATTTAGACTACTCTTTGTAGTTTATCCATAACTTTTGACTATGGTGTCCACTCTTTGTAGTTTATCCATAACTTTTGACTATGGTGTCCATGAGTTCTTTATACCATTGGAAAGGTCATTCTGAGATATAAAGCTTTCTATCCATATGTTTTGATATATTCCACACCAATTGTCTCTATATTTCAAGATGAAAATATGGTAACTTCTTGGCAGAGAAGACAAAACGATTTGATCATGAGGGAATCGAATTCGGGGAAGTTTACACAATATTTATATTAATTAATAACTTAGTTAGATGTTTTTGAATGATTAGTAATCATGGTTATTAGGATTTACTCTCATCTATTATATGTTGAATGGTGCAAGCGGAGGAGGGTCATACTCAGCATTTAGCAATGCAATCTACAACAAAAAATGTCAAAGAAGCAATAACTAAAACTGTAGCAGTGAGTTAGTGATAGAGGAACAATCCAAATACTATAACGATTGGTTTCCCCTAATGTTTGAGCCAGTCGTTACATTAGGCAAGGTGCACTACAACCAAAATCTGTGATGACCCACCAACGCTAGAAGAGGAATTCAGAATATAACCACTGTCTTTGTTTATCATCATTACAAAGGGAATACAGATGAAATGTTAGGAAACATAAGGCCATGGGGGTAGGAAAAAGTTAAAAAGTCATGTTGAACCCTAACAAATACTAAAATTGTACCAAAATAAGGGGCTTTTGGCTCTTCAAACATTGTACATTTATGAACTATTTTGGGAATACAGTGTCAACAAAAATTGAGGATCCATTCCTTGGAGTTTTAATGTATCATTGATGAAACTGTTAATACGGAGAAGCCGTCAGACCCAGCTTTTGATAGAGAGAAGAAATTGCATGTGTTGTTATTTTTCTGTGAACTATTTCAAGCGAAATGTATGTTGTTCACATGGGATGTAAGAACATGTTTCTTTATAGACTATTCTACTACAATCTATGTTACTCTTACAATTTTGTTACTCGTTCTTATATTACATATCCCGAGTGAACGAGTTGTGAATGTATGTAGAAATATGACTATTTTGTTACACTTTCTAGCTATGGTCCTTCATGATAACTATTTGATTTGGGTTTATGCATATTTTAGTTTCATTACATCTCATTCTGTTACGATAATTCATTCCTAGGTAGGATATGATATCTTATAAATATATTAGACCTGCATTTACATAGTCTTCATCTACATCTTCCATTTGCATAACCATCCATCATTCACTCTCATTAGTTGACCGAGACACAACCAATAGAATCAAAACCAACAATGGTTGCTGATCCAGAATCAAGATGGGTTCCCTATTCCAAATAGTGAGAGGTCTAATTGGGACTTCTTACTAGGGGTAACCCCTGCTATTGAGAAGGGGAGATTTTAGACTCGTCAATAGAATTGGTGCTAGAAGGAAGGCCGGATGACAAGCCTGCCCATGTGGAGTCATTTCATTAACTTTTAACCATCCCATGGCTCCTCTCTATGCCTCTATATGGGATGACCCTCTAAGTCTTCCAAGATTCACCGAGGCCATTTCAATCAAGACAGTCAATCTCTTGTCAAACCCCAAATTCAATGGTGAAGGGAATGTCTCTGCCTTCATGCATCTCAATCAATTTGACATAACTTGATGAAATTTTAAGATTGTTCAGGACAATGAAATATGCCAACTATTCATCCTCACATTCAAAAGATGAGTTAAATCTTGGTTCATGACATTGCCAACAAAATTGATTCATAGCTAGAAATAATTTATTGAAATTTGTATCTCTGTAACATACCCAACCACCCACAGGTTGGCCAACCACCTCAAAACCGCACTTCAAAAACTAATTTTTAATTCTGATAATAATTAGATCGAAAATAAACATGAAAGACTGACATGCATTAATCAAGATCCATGCTACAACATAGAAGACATGAAAAATATGTCATGCACAACAATAACTAGCAAGCCTGGATATTATAAATATGAATTTCAGAGATAAATAAATATACATTGTACAAAAAACACAGAGAGCACTTATCTTTGAAAGTAAGCATTCACCAACTGGCTGCAGACCAAGGATGTTCCTCCCAACCAAAGACATTGTTGTTCATTTACTCTCAACAATAGGTCACCCCTGATCCAAGGATATAAATCCACAAGGATGGATCTTAGGCCAAATCTAAAACACACAACAGTTGGCTAACTATCTCTCAAGTTTCCCAACTACACAACAAATCCTAATTTCCAAATCTCTTTCCCCTTCATCCTGCACAACCCAAGGAAATGAACACATTTCTATACCATGTAGTCCCTCAAGTTGTTCCATTTTTCTCCAGGGCTCCAATGCTAATATCCCTACTCAAAACTCCAAGGATTCTCAGTTGTGGACAGTTCTTTCTGAACTTCCATCAATCTCATGCATTCAAGAATCCATTCCATCTTGGAATGATCGGCAATTTATTACAACCATATAACAATGGCTCTCCTCTTCCAACCATTTGTTTCCATGATCAGACCAAGAGAACATGAATTAGTAAGAATGAGGCACCCAAAATGAAAGAGTGAGAAGCATGTAAGAGTGAATGGAGAAGAAAAATTGAACCCCTAAACAACCCAAATATTTGTTTATATAATTACTTGGAAATCAAGAACCACATGGCCTCCCCCAAAAAGATTATGTAACCACTTTTCTCAATTAAAACCAAATGGGTAAATAAAATATAACAAAAATACTTAGCCCTTTAAGCCCCCTCTCTCATGGAATCATAGTCTCCTATCTCTTGTCCTTGTTTGTCCTGCAATCAATGATGTATTTTATTAATATATATAGAAGTATTACATTTCCTAGGAACTTCAGACCCTTTTCAACTTGACCGACTCACCATCCTAATGTCACTTTTACACTATACATTATAGTTCATAGTGATTAAAATCAGGGTGTTGCATACCCTTCCCCTTATTTTGGCACTGTCCTCAGTGAAAAAAACCATATTGGTGTTCTTAATATCACAAATCTAGGCTCTCTGGAATTAATCCACATAGGAAATCCATCCAATTTATTATATACATAGGAACTCTTGCCTAAAATAAAACATGCATACAGAGGCATTCTGACCCAAAACATGTATAATGATCTTCATAATTTATTTTTCTGGCAGCAGTTCTAACCAGCAAGCCCTTCTTCCCTATCAACCTACACAAACCAAAGAGATGAACTCATTTCTCTACCATGCAGTCCCTCAGGATGTTGCACTTCTCTCCAAGGCTCTAGTGCACTCAACCAGGAAGTTTCAAAGTTGTGGCTCCATGAACTCCTGTTGCAACAAGTCCATTAGACTTTCTTCATTCTATGCCTTCATCATTGAGATTGGTTTCCTTCTAGTTCTGTTTTTCCTGAGCTTCCAAATTCCATATCCAACATCTTTTCTTTATTATACACATATAGTCATCATGATATATCATTATAACAATTTTCAATCATAAATGTCAAATTTGTTTTATACAGGAAAACAAAAATTTTCAAGCACGAGCTTCTTGCTCATAATTCGTTTGGCTCTTGTAGCAAAACGAAGTGTGCCTTATGTATGTGATTACATCCCTTCCACATCCAAGACCATTCTCCCTACAGTTTCCTAAACCTTTCATTCAATCACACAAACTATTAGCATAACATAACAATTTGTAACTATTAGTTTCTGAAATATATTTTATACAAGAAAAGAAAAATTCTAGGCATGGATTTTCTGCTCATAATGTTTTTCTTTGCAACTGTATATATCAATATTCCTTATGGGATTACATCCATTCCATATACAAGACTATT
>JASDQU010010394.1:133195-146710 GCA_032191745.1 Picea mariana | reverse complement strand
TCCAGGACCATGCTCAGGTCGCTCCTGCTCTCGGTACTCCATGTCTAGGACCATGTGGGCCTCGAGACATGATCTCCTAGTTATCCCTAGATATCGGGGATAACAGAGCACAAACATACTATTTACCCGATAACATCAACATAGTCGTATATACTATCTCATGACTAGATCATGAGCACCATCATCACTATTAGTGTCATCAACTGCATCATCTCTCAAAACCATACTCCATCTGAGTAATTGGACATGATGCTGGATAAGTCACTCACTCCACAGAGTGACACAAGAGCCATTCTTCTAATCCGGACATATGTCCTAGAAGAATAAATGTTCTGAACCATTTTCCGTCTGGGAAATCTCTGTCCATTGATCATCCATCTAGTTGATAATCATTTCCAACACTACTGATAGTCTTCAAGGCGATCATAACAATGTCATTCAATAGAACACAACTGTGTCTATCCATAGTAGCACACAACTACAATCCAGTGGTACACTGCCACACCAAGTAACACACATATACTTGATCAGTGACATATAGTCACAATCAATGGAACACATCCACTACAATAGTATACATCTACTGTCCGGAGACATACAGTGTCCATAACAATCATATCATCAACCTGCACAGAAAACATTGTTATGATATATAAACTGAATCATTTGGGCCATTCTTCCACTCACATCTGTGAGATCTGGAAGAGCATCTGCCCTAAGAAAGTAAAACATCAACGATGAGTTATTTGGACTATTCTTCTCAAGCAAGGAAGAATAACTATCCCGATTTATGAGTCTAGACCATTCACCTATCTGGGCCATTCCTCCGGCACTAAACAAAGTGCAACCTGGAGAGAATGAATCTGCCCTAGGGAATGCCTGTCCCTGATTGCTGAACCTGCACCATTCGCCTATTTGGGCCATTCCACCGGCACTAAACAAAGTGCAACCTGGAGAGAATGAATCTGCCCTAGGGAATGACTGTCCAGACCATTTCCTAAGGAAATGACTGTACTGCACCAACCTCCAAAACGGACCATTCTTCGAAACTACTCACAACTGTGAGCTTCGAAAGAATGACTGTCCGGCGAGGCGGACTAGTCTTCTTGACCACTACTGAGAGTGACCGTAAAGAAGAGAGACTGTCCTAGACCATTCCCTATGTTAACCACAAGGGGAATCACTGTCTATGGTACATCAACAATCCATAGAACCATTTTCATTACGAAAATGACCGTTCGATCTGGACCATTTTCCGAACTGGAAAATGCCTATTCGTCAGAAATCTCAAACCACTTTCCGAACTGGAAAGGAACTGCTCACCCTGGACCATTTTTCGAATTGAAAAATGACTGTCCATAAATCAATAACACATCCATGCTCTCTCCCAACTTGGGAGTCATCTCTTCCTTTTTTTCAATAGGGAAGTCATCTCCACGAGCTCCAGCTTGAGTACACAAACTCTTTCATCTTGAACAGAGGCTTTACCAAATTGTTTGCTTATCTGCTCATCTGTGAAGATATATATTGGAGAACCACTTCTCCTTTTTGGACTTCATCACGGAGAATGTAATGCTTGATCTCAATGTACTTCGGTCTTTTTGGAACACTGGTTTTCTGAAGGCTTCATATAGCTATGATCATCATAGTTGAATTCAACTCTTTTGTTTCCTGCTAGCTCATAACATCGTGGCAAGGGTCAAACTTAGAACATATCCAAGTGGTACTTCTTCTGTCATCATGAGAGCTTTGTCATGGATTGGCAGTCCATCATCCTTGAGTTCTGAGTAACCATTTTGATACAGTATCTTTGTTATAGAAGGTTTTTCACCATGCTTCTGCTGTGCATTGGAGGCTCCACACCAAGTTGTTTGAATCCATACAAAACCTTCTTCCATCTGCATATAAGAGTCTCTTCCTGGTATACCTCAAAGCCTTGAGGTTGTTCTACATATGTTCTTTGTTCAATTATTCTGGAGAACAGTCTTTGCATTCATTTGATGTAAACTCCAACCCATGGATATTGCAGACGATATAATGGCTCATGTAGAGGTATGTTTGGTTTACTAGAACAAGCAATCATCATAGTCTTCTCCCTCCATTTGAGAGAAACCTCTAGTTCCGGATCTCGCAATGCTTACATTCATAAGTCTTCCATACACTGTTCTTCATCACAACTTTCATTTCCTCAGCTTGATTGCTTTTAGTGAGTTCAGGTCAGGCTGGTAGTCTTGTGATTCTCGATACAATGACTGGTTGTTCTGTCTTTTCTTTCTCTTTTGGAATCTTCATGTTCTTCCTTATGTTTTTCTTTAGCTCTTAGGTCCATGGAGTTTTCTATAGATTCCATGCCCTGAAGATTCCAATTTCTTCCTTTCATCATAGGATCATGGATGTGGATGGACAACCAGGGATACTTTAAGGCTTCTTTTAGAAGAAGATTTCTTCTAAGGTCACACTGAACATGTGCTGCTTTTTCATGGTTGCTTCCATGGATAGATACTTCATCATCTTCAATGGATCATATAATTTGGGATTAGCTCCGTCCTAATCCTTGCTTCATGCATGAATGTATGCTCTTTTTTTGGAAATATATAATCGACTCTCTCCATCTAGGAGAGTCCACGCTTCCGTCTGCATCCTTATTGCTTTCTGCAAAATGTCACAAATCTTTTTCCAATTTCCTCTTGATTGTTGACTTCTTTCTGTCTTTACTTCTTCTAGGTTTCTTCAAGATTGATTCTGATTTCGGCTTATCTTGCAGCTGTTACTTATGTAATATCTTCCACATGAATTGTTACCAGGGGTTGTTGATGTACTTCATCCTTTCATGTGTATTGTCTGACTTGTAGTCATAGTGATAGCAATCCTTATCTTGTTGCTCTTCCATAGGTATAGTTTCTCTTGGAACATATTATCTTCTAGGAAATAGATATGCAAGATATGTACAAAAAACATGGTATGTACAAGAACTATGAGGAGTATTGTTACCTTGTCTTAGAAGAAGAAGTCTGTTTCATCCTGCTTAGTCTTCTTTGAAGGTTCCTTTTCTTCGGCAACTGATGCTTCGTGTGTCTCCTTCCTTTTCTTTAGCTCGGGACAATGATTCTTGTAGTGACCATATTTTCGATAGTTGAAGCATTGTATTTCTGACATATCTTTCTCTTGATTTGGCTTCTTCCTAGAGCCAAACTTCCTTTTATTCCTGAAATTCTTGAACCTTGCTGTGAAAGCTTGATCATCGTATTTCTTTTGGGGTTTCTCTTTTGCACTGATCCTTGATTCTTCTTGTGCACAACAAGTCCAAAGTTCTTCAAATGTAGGATACTCCTTCCTTGTGTTCATGCTTGCGGCAAATGCATCCCATGTCTTGGGAGGACCATTGAGTACTATGTTTACCAATTCCTTCTTTGAAATGATCTCTTCAATAGCTTGTAGTTGATCTCTTAACTGAGAGATTCTCACAAAGTATGATGTTATGCTATCATCATCATTCATCTTCATGTCACAAAGCTCATTCTTCAGACTCATTACTTGTCCAATGTTTTTGACTGAGAAGAGGTTTGTTAGGGCATCGTACATCTTCTTAGACGAATCAATATGGGAGATGTAGGGTGTCAGGTGGTTTTTTATAGAATCCACTATGATACTCAATGCATTGATGTCATTGTCTTTGAACTTCTCCATCACTGCAACGTTATGCAGTTCCTTTTCTTTTCCTTCTTCAAACTTTGGTTCCACAATCTTTCCTTTCACGATATCCAACACTTTATTCTTGGCAAGGATGAGATCAATCCTTGTCTTCCATGCTCTGAAGTTAGAAGCTCCATCTAACTTGTTTTCTGACTTCATAGAGTAAGTCATGGTTGCCTTGACTTGGTCAACCCTGGATTTGACCAAAAACTCAACCTTGATGTCTTAGCTTGCTGAGAGTACCAGGAGATGCACTAGGTTGGGGCGCACTAGTCTATCCGGAAATTAGGTCAATCCCTTCACTTAAGGTGCCTCAACGAGAGGATTAGGGTTTTTGCAATTGCACCTGCTAGTAACCCTAGTGGCAATGCTTTGGTAACTGCTCTTGCTAGAAACCCTAGCGACAGTTCTTCAACGAGCTTAGTATCCCTATGGCTATGCTCCCTTCCAGTGGTTAGACTGAATGAAGGAGGGGCCCATAACCTGTTAGAATATAATGGATGTGCTCGTTTAACCATAGACAATATCACTATTGTCACCCAACCATAGGCCGAAGCCATCCCCGAGCACCTTAACCTTGACAAAGAATCATTCCGGAAGCAAACCCTAGGCTAGATAGCCAAACAAGATAGCGTACCTCTCACCAAGGATAGCACACCAAATAGGAGTAACAAGAGATGATTAGAGAGTCCAAACCATAACCAAGAGAGAGTCTAAGCCAAAACCGAAATATGCTAGATGCAGCAGCTGCAACGACAACTCTCCTCCAAACTTGCGCACAAACTGGCCAACTGCAGTGCGCACAAGTGCTGCTTCTGCAGTTCTGAGAATGCCTTCCAGAATGAAGACTGGCCTCATGTATTTATACCAAAACTGGCAAACTGCCTGGGCCGGTTTCTCATTTTGGGTGCCTATTTACTTAGTATATAATATTTCCTTTAGCCGACTTCTTCTCTTGGAGGCTAATAACCTAATACAAATTATCCTCTTGAGCCGACTTGTCTTCTAGGGTTATTAGCCAACTAATTTAGGGTTTCTTCTTGCTTCCTAGAATATTCTATTCTCGTCAGGTTTACACGTGGAGGTAAATACCTCCCGCAGCTACCATAGTATCAAAGACGTCACCCTTTTCCTTGCTGTAGAACCTGACAAATCTAGATAGTTTGCAGAGACCAAATTCTCTTGTTTCAACTGTCTGTTTGGGCAGCGTTTGATGGTTCTCCTGCTGGTTTAATTGACCATATTGCTCTCTGATCCTAACCACCCCTAACTACCAGTTTTGGTGTATACCGTTCCTCCTTTGTTGCTGTATGCTGGGGCCGATTTCTAAGATTGATATGCAGTAAGGGTTTACAGAATAACAATCTGCCATTCATTCTAAAATTCGTGTCACGTGAGAAGCAGTGTTTACATGTGTCTCGAATATAAAATCTGCATTACATCTTTATGATTGACATACATAAATGCTGACCAGATATTCATTTACTTTGCAATCCAGATGTGAATTTATTACTAGAATTTCGTTACAACAACACTATCTCATTTGGTGCATGGTTATATATGTTGATTGAATGTTTTAAACGGTTATAGAACCTGTTCCTAGGTTGCTGTTGTCATAAATGATATATTCACACTAAGATCTTCTCATGTACACTTGCTCCATTACTCGCACTCACAAATTATAAATCTCATGAATAATGCTTTGGTGAAAGAACATATACTTTGTACCATTGCACGTTTCACATAGAGTATTTTAAATTGTAATTGGTAAATGATAATAAATGATGCATTAATGTGAATATTGGATGAATAAACTCCTCCTCAAATCATGTCAACCACATCCTTAAGTCAAGGGATACTCAAGAAGGTCCACACGTGCCAAATAGGAGCCCGAACGGTCAAATAATGCATCCTACAAGGTGGACGTCCCATCAAACTATGTGACATGTGCCTCCAAATGTGTGAAAAGGCTAAGCGCTCCAAGGTTTGTGATGTGGCATGGCGTGGGAAGTCTAAGTGCATGAAGAACAACACCAAAGTGCCTAGGGCATTGTGACCAGTGCCTCAAGAGTTGTGAACTGCCTTGAGAGTTGTGAAGATGCCTTGGGAGATGTCTCTGCATGAAAATATGTTGAGTGATCTTGGAAGATAGATACATGTCATGAGTCCATGGTCGGAGTGTGAAAAATACACAAGGGGATCCATGCTTAGGCATAAGATAAGTGTGCTCTCTAGGTACAACAACCTTTACAATACATGAGCAACACTTTTACATAAGGGTAAAGTGAAAAAACCAGGGATTCCCTAAGTCATGTGTCGTAGTAGATCCACTCCAAGACCCCTACGTACCTACCATGGCCATAAATGACCTCCAAGGGATAGTTAGCAGAGCCATAAGAGCAATTACTATCTTGAAATGGGGACTAAGACGACAGGCCATGACAAACCACAAAGGGTTTAGAGAAACCACCTAGTTGAAAAAAACACTTTACATAGATCATTTAAGCACGGTCAATACAATACATGGGATACAATGGTCATCCTTTTGGCTGATCATGATACAATAACACAAGTCATTGTGATGGCACATCTGATCATGGTACTTTGAGCTTTGACATCATCAAGATAGGCATAAGATCTGCTCATATACTAGAACATATTTGGTGAAGAAAATGAGGTACACCTGAAGTGAAACTGAGGGGTAGCAGTGCTAAACCGATTGAGTTGTACACGGACTTGATTGGTTTGGTAGCAAACTAATTCGACTTAGCTGAGTTGTACCCTACATGTTTGCGGTGCATATTTTGAGGGTAAATTTTTTTTTTTTAAATTACACCTTATACCTAATTTCTTTCACCCTAAATGTTAAAACCTCATTACAAGGAGACCCCCCCACCTTTATTTGTGTTACACCTCTCTATTGAGCATTTAAATTTTTTGGAGTAGCATTGAAGATTGTGATTTAGAGTGAGCTTGGAGCTTGTTTGGCAATCCTCATGGCTTGTTTGCCGTGGATTTGGCATCTACGTTAGGAGGCTACAACCCATCTTCAAGCTTGGAGGAGGAGTTGACCGTATTCTTGTGCCCATTGATCTCATTCTAAGGTATGTTAAATCCACCCCTATTTTTTTTCTCATAAAGTTGCAGATCTGAAATATGTCTTTTGTTGCAAAAAAAATTAAGAATGGGTTTGCTATTTGCAAATTAGCATCCGCACTTGCAAAATTGTTTGCATTTACCATGGCACCAAGGGTCAAATATGCTACATGAATCCATGTTGATGTTGTTGATGGTGAGATGTATTTCAAATTTTTCAAAAAAAGCATAAAAGGGGAGGGCATTCTTAGGTTGAAACAACATTTGGCTGTTATAAGAGGCCAAATGTCCCCATGTGAAGTACCAACATAATATATTGGACATATTAGATTGGAATTGCAAAATCAGTTTGAGAATTTTGAAGAAGACAAGGCTAGTCTGAAAGCGATCCCTTCTACCAATGTTAGGGACCCCTTTCATTATGTTCCTCCCTCCCAAGAAAAGCGGCCTAAAAAGAAGAGGAATATTCCAAGTTATTTTACTACACCTTCCCCCACCTCTGCCAGTGCCAATGTCTCTCAATCTTAATCGAGTCAGACTTAGCCCACCTTAGATGACCATTCGAAGAAGCAATACAAAGAAGTTGCTTATGAATACATAGCTAGATGGTGGTATGATGTAGATATCTCTTTCAATGTTGCCCGCTTTTTATTTCAGCTTTTGGATGAGATTGTTATGGAGGTGGGAGTGGCAAATGTTGTTCACATCATCTAAAATAATGCCTCTAACTATGTTCTTGCTTGTAAGATGTTAGAGAGAAAATACAAAATGTCAAAACCATATTCTGTACCCCATGTACTGCACATTGCATAGACCTCATGCTTGAGAATATAGGCAAACAGGTTTCGATCAAGAACATTGTAGAGCATGCCAAGGCCATTAAAAATACATCTACGACTACTCATGGGTATTGAACCTAATGAGGAAAAACACTGGGAACAAGGAACTTGTTAGGCCTGCCATCACAAGATTTGCAACTCACTTCTTTATGTTGCAATCTCTCCTTTCCCAAGCACGAAACTTGCAAAATATGTTTTCAAGTGATGAATGGAGTGGATCTTAGTGGGCCCACAAACAAGATGGAAAAGACACCAAAACAAAAGTTTTTGAGAACACATTTTGGAAAAAAACAATAGAAGTTGTGAAAGTTGCCGAGCCCCTTGTTAAGGTGCGGTTGGTGAATGGGGAAAAATTGGCCATGAGTTAATTTATGGGGCTATGGATCAGGAAAAGGAGCAGATAAAGGCAACATACAAGGTTAGAGTAGCTAAGTATGGGATTTTTTGGGAGATCATTGATAATAGATGGAACAATCAACTTCATCGCCCTATACATGCAACTGGGTATTTCCTAAACCCAAGGTATCATTATAGAGCTCAATTAGGAGAAAATCAAATTGGGGAGGTCAAAGATGGATTGTATGAGTGCCTAGAGCGCATGGTCCCTAATGAGACTGAGCAACTGGAGATACGCGGACAAATCAATACTTTCTCTAGAGCCACGGGTACCTTTGGAAAAAACCTAGCACAGATTGCAAGAGATGTGGACTAGAGAGGTAAAGAATTCTAGAGTTTTATTAAGTTTAGTTGTTTAAACTTTAATTACTTGAATTTTTAGCCAAATTCACAATCTAATTTGTTGAACTAACTTTGTCTTTGTAGCAAATTGGTGGGAGTCATTTGGTAGCCAATGTCCTCAATTGAAAAAGTTGCAATTCGAGTCATGAGTCAGACTTGCAGTGCTTCTAGGTGTGAGTGCAATTGGTTTGTCTTTGAGCGGATTCACATGAAGAAGAGAGATCGTTTGGAACAAAATGGTTAAATGATCTCCTCTTCGTGTAGACAGCCTCACCAATTACTACACAAAAGACCTGATATAGATCCCATTATGTTGGATGATATTGACCCAACCTCAGAATGGGTAGAGGAGACTCACTTGGTAGAGTTTGATGTTGATCATGATTTTGATGCAGATGACTTGAGGTGGGTTGATTTGGATGTGGATCCACTAGTAGTATGCTATGTAGGTGTATATCTAGATATGGTAGGCAATGGCACTAGCTGATGTAGCTGTGCAATTTGTGCGTCTACTAGTACTACTACTATAGTCGTAGATGTCCTTGAGGTGTCTAAGGAGTCCGAGCCATATGCTAATGCATAGGATTCCATTTCTAACCATGGTGATGAGTTTAATGGTTGATGATTGGTCATGTTGATCGATGATATGTAGTAGGCCACTAGCTTGTAGCATGTTGTGTTGGACTCTAGAGGCTATTTAGAGCCTTGTTTATTATGTATTATGTTTCAGATATGTATTGCACTTGGTGCCATTTTGATATATTCACCCATACATGGTATATACATGAGCAGACTTTAAATATTTTGTCTCTATTGGGTTGAAATCTTTAAAATATTTTTTATTTTCATTAAAATTTTTATATTTTATGTATTTTTCAGTAAACCGAGTCATAAAACTCAAACTGGTCCGAGTTAGTGCTGATTCCGCGTCGGAGTCCAAGTCCAAGTTCACCCTCGGTTGATTCCGAGTCCGAGTCCGACTTTTAAAACATCATTGAGGTTTTCACCTTACATCTTTTGATTCCGCTCAGCATTCAATAGATTTGGGGTTAAGATGAACGTATTCTAGTTGTATATACTAAGTGTCTTTTTGTTTTGACGTCACATTTCTAATGATTTTTTAAAACTTAACTAGTGTATCAAACTTTGGATTATCGTTAGTACAAACTACTGTAGTTTTTAAATTTGGCCTTTGTGCTGCCACGGTTTCATTCTTTGATAAAAGCATCAGTGGACTGTTCTTTGCCAGTAATCTGGGTCCAAACCATGGAAACTACCTAGTGTCTGAATGGCATCAAAATTTAATGGTGTGTTCTAGAATTTAGTTACTCTTCTGTCAATTTTGTTCTAAGAGCTTCTTTGACCTCTATGTTGTTCCTATTGTTGCACATTTACCAGCAGCAGCTTCCAAATTTTTGCTTCTAAGAGATGAAATGACTTGTACACTCAATGAATGCCATCAGTTCACACCGATGAAAAGAATGGTTGTTGTTCCTGCATGTTTTCGTTTCAGGTGTTGGGATTACCTTCACAACTAATGTGGCAGTCCATGTTTCCTTATCTTAGACATTGTTGTATCCAGTGATGGAATTTTGGCAGTAGAACTTACTTAAAGGTAGGTTCTTCTACTGAGTCCCAATGGTTTTCTTCCTCCTATGTTTCTAATTGTCTGGTAAAATCCCTAGTATTCATGGTCTGAATTTTTCATGCTAATTTTTTT
The DNA here is from genome assembly GCA_032191745.1 of Picea mariana. Classification (NCBI taxonomy): domain Eukaryota; kingdom Viridiplantae; phylum Streptophyta; class Pinopsida; order Pinales; family Pinaceae; genus Picea; species Picea mariana. Next base: position 136,624 of record JASDQU010010394.1, on the reverse strand, counting down.
GCATCATCAACAAAAGTATCTAAGAGGATAGAAAAAGAGAGAGAGATCATAATAACACATGGATCATTAAAATGCAGGTATTAGTACGTGTGGAGCTTGACATTCGATCAAAGGAAGATTCATGGGCTGTTCGGTTGGTGAATTTCATTGTTGGGGTGAATCAATTATTATTTGATGGGATGACACGCGAGCTTCCAGTGTATGTTGGCTTTGCTGTAATTTGCTTGTTCTTGCTCCTTCAAAATTCTAGTTCACTTCTGTCATCAATGATTTAGTTTTCTACAAAACCATTGTAGGTTTAGTTCAAAAGAATTTTCTGAAGTTTGTTCAGTTGGGAGGATGCATGTCATCATGACAGCCAAAACCTGGTTTATTGTTTGGGATGTGCTTATTTCTCATCCACTTTCTTATATAACAATGCAAAACGTAATTTATTTACTTTCACAGGAGGTTTACAAGTTACTAAGTTATATAAGACAGGACAATATGTGATGAAGCTAGCAATATATAGCCAGTCACATGGTAAATAATAAAAATAATAGCTAGTGTAGATTCTTGGATGGTTGATATGCTGAAATCCACTTTATTTTAATGACAATTACATTTTTAGTTGGTGGCTATTTGCTTGTATGGAATATCCTTTTCCTGGACATGACTACACATGCTTATCATAATATAGATATCTTTGGTGAAAGTGTAATCAATGCCTCCAGTAATCTTAGTGGTGGACTTGTTTTTAAGGCCCCACTTTAACCCCGAGTTCACTATCACATACATTTGCTTGTATTTGATCTTGCAAACCTTTCACATCTCAAATTCTTTTTCTAACCTGTTTTAGAGCCATATCATGTGAATGATTGACCCACATATAGGATGTATCATAAACAGTCATTGATTATCTCACACTAGGTTGAAAGAGTGATGATTACAACAATAGGAGTTGTCATAGACATGATTTCTCTACTGACAAATTACACGAAGTAATGATCAATGTTTCTTTCTTGTGCTTGTGCAATTAATTGTATTGAGAGTATCTTCAAGTGGGAATTACCCGAATTATCTAAATTTGATTGAAATGGTATAGTGGATCTAAGGTGAAATCTTCAATAAACCCTAATCCAGCCATGTGAAAATACAACAAAAAAGAAACAACACTCAAATGATGAACACCAGAGATTCTATAATACCCAAGCACATTAACAATAAAAGCACTCTAGAGAAAGATTGCCCTTAGGCTTTTATCAAATAGTAACTTTAATGAATGATTTGCAAATGAGGAGGGTGATGTATTTATACACCTCCATTAGGGTTTAGGGCACTAGCCCCAAGAAGGTGACTAGGCTGACCTAGTCAAATATAGACAAATACAATAGGCTGGGTTAATTACCCATATATAGGCTCAATAAAGCTACCAAAACATCAAATAAAGGGTTGGCATGTGGCCTCAAGTGAAGTTTAGCATAATCTCAACACCCCACTTTAAGATGAATGAGGGGCCACAAAGAAGGCATTATATCTGTTACCACTCAAACTCTCACTCCGTGGGAAAGTCTAACCATAAAGCACGAGAGGCTAGAGGTAATTACTAGGCAAGCCACCCACTGTCACCTCGGTGGCCTTTCCCCTCACTTTAGACTAAGGAAATGGAGTCCTAGCCTAGGGGGTTGTCCCTAAAAGTTTCATTCTAGCCAAATTGATATAGTGTGGGAGTGTGAGATTAGCTTAGATTGATGTAAAAGTATCCAAACAAGTCAATTTGCAAAGTTATGTAATTGAATATTGTAAAGCATGCAAATTCGTCTTAAGATGGTCAAGAGTGAATGCTCAATGTATGACTTGCTTAGAGATGGATTCCAACTTTACAATACATCATGAAATTAAATATTATCAAGGAAAAGATTATGCCCATGTAACAATTAAACCATCCAAGAACATTCCATGAAACATATAATGTAAAGTTCTTAATGTATTATTAGATAGTTTATGTAAGTTGCACCATAGAGTGTACATGCCAAATGAGTCTTAAATGCCACAAGATTATCCAAAAATAAACAAGGAACGTAAGGTTTAGATATCTTGGACAAGATTCATGTACTAGCAAGTATTAAACTCATTTAGGACACATTCCATTGATTAACCATGCATGAAAAATGCCAACATGAACAATGTGATTAATTAGTGGGTTGATTTCTTGCTCAAGTGCTGAAATGAAAATTGCAAGACAATTGCTCAAGGAAATAGAATGCATCCACCAAAGAGTGCAAGAGTTAATTCTTAACGAGCTATGTGATGTTGCAAGTGGGTTGTATTCCTTAGGATTATGATTGTTTGTGTGAAAATGCTCCAAATAGTCACTATTGAAGAACCATTATCACAATATTAACATCATCCATGTGTGATTAAAGATGTGGAGTATTGATTTGCCTTAATGAAGATTTATTTGTGAATTTAGTGCCAAGTTGTACCATGAACATTATTTCAAATCATCATGGCATAAAATTCCAGCAAGTAAATTTGAGACGTTGGCATGTGAGCAAGTTAGAAGTATAAAGGTTAAGCCATGGCCTACTCATAAAACATTCAGATCTGTGTTATTTGTAGCAGTAAAGTTAACTTTCCAGATTTGTTATGAAACCCTTAAGTGCAGAAAATAAACCAGCCAGCAAGGAATTAAGAGAAAGAGCTAAAATTGTTGAAACGTTAGGCTTACTGGTGCATCGATTTATCTCTTTAGGTGTGTTAAACCATAGATCCACTTCAGATTATGAATTATGTGTGTTAGATCTACTCTAATCCAATAACATAGTGATAAATTCCAGCAAAGAAGAGGTCAATATAGAGACCAAACCATGAAGTCATTCCACCAATTATTGCATCGACTTAGTCACCTTCAATGTCTAAACACTAGATCCATTCATGTCATGTGAAAGAAAACTGCTAGATCTAATTTATTTATCTCTTAATGATATTACTATTGCTGAAACAAGAGACAGTTTGCAAATTGACTTAGAATAAACCAATGAAAGACGACGATTTGCTAAGTTACTGGGATTCAGATACAGATGCGGATGCAGATACACATCCGCTAGTTTTTTTAAAAGCCAGGATCTGGATACGACAGGGAAACGACAAGTACAAACAATATAAATATATTTTTATAATTTTTAAAAATAAAATTTACATAAAAAAAAAAATATAAACGCACATATATATAATCGTTATAACTAATAACAAATAACTTATATATATATAATACACAAATTATATAACTTAATTAATAATATATAATAATTATAATATATAACTTGTAACTTTATTAATAACTTATATCATATATAATTAATGATATATAACATGTATATATATATACACAATATATATATATATATATATATATATATATATATATATATATATCTTGTCGGTGCA